>BHFT01055214.1:0-81623 GCA_004320025.1 Laticauda laticaudata | reverse complement strand
CCCGAAATTTTGCTCGTCCGCTGTGTCCTTTATGCATACATTTTGTGTCCGTCAGCCAGGGGACCGGGCCTTAAGCATGAGTTCTCTGGAGGAGGCACTATGACGATGCAGCCTGCCATCCTGAATGTAAGACCTCTCCCTTTCACTGTAACGATAAACATGGCAATCTTTCAGAAATGATAGGTTTATTAAATTGAAATTAATCTTTCCATTAGCAGTGTTAATTGATGGAGTGAATAGTTTGATCTGTTTTTGATGGATGCACTTATTTCTATCAGTTCTTTCATCATAAATAATAAGGGTAATAATAATAAGCAAATGGATACTTCTCATTTTCAATAATTTGCAAACCCATTAACACTCATGTATCTTTTATAATTTATTCTGATTATATTTTTGATACATTAAACATTTTATTTGAGATCAGAGTTATAGATCCAGGGAAAAGCCCAATGTCTGGGATAAGTTTCATCTATGTTCCAAAAAATAAGTTAGGCATTTCAGTAAAAAAGACACTGGTTTAAAAATATGCATCAAGTGAAACAATAGAATTCTAGGGTACTAAAATCTTAGGCAGGATTATTTGATGGAGGAATGGATATCAGTCAAAGATGTCTATAAAGCTCAACTGCAAAATGCCTATTTTATATAAGAAAAATGGAACTTAAAGTGATCACACTTTTATTTTTTACAAATTCTTTAAAACTAGTAAAATAACTGGAGTAATTTGTCTCAAGTAATTTTCTTAAAAGATAATAAGCACTGGATAAACACAGAAAGGACATTGGAATATCAATTTACATGCAGCTTTATTTAGAACTGAGATGTTTTATAGGGGTGCTTTTATGTGGTATGTCTTACATACATGCAATGGCATCCATAGGGTCAGTTAAAAAAAGAAAAGTTAAGATTAAGTATTTGTAACAGCGTGAATGAATCCTTGATCATTTTGCAATGAATCAGTATCCTACCACATACATGTTGCACTGTTGCAATTATTACCTTCCTTTCCTTAATTCTTCCCTGCATACTATTTCCACATCTATATGCGTACATGGGTATGGGCTTGTGCAACCATATATTATTAGTAACAGTAGATATGAGGTCTGGATAACTACATTGGGATGGATGAATAAGAAGAGTTATGTAACTTATATGTGATTTATCCAAGACAAAACACACATCACTATTATAAATATGCCTGGCAAGATTCACATGCTATTGACAGGAGGAGAAATCCAGTAAGCTCAAAATAATGGGACTATGTCTCCAGCATATACCCAGAACTTTCTTGCCACTTAAGCAATATGTGGCACAACAGAAGCATGAATCGTTCAACCCACCATTGATAGAATTAGTCCTCATAAGGGTTTAAATCTCTTTGTATTCCATACTTATGAATGATTTTTCAGTACAATAACAAGGAGAGGAAAATCTTAAGGGTATACCTATATATGTGCTTGGTAGTATGCATGCAAATAAAGCCAATTTGTTTGTTCATTACATTCATATCTTGTCTTTTACTCCAGAAGCTCATCTGCATACATCATGTGCCTCCATTTTTCCGTGGGAGATGGATTGCACTATGAGATATTGACTGGCCAAAGACAATCTGTGACTTATGCTTTTTTTATACAAAGTATTATGAGCACAACATACCTGAGCTAATCAAAGGAATATGTAACGCAATAGACTGGCCTCTGCACAGGTTAATTAACTAATTTCTTTGACTCACTTTCTCCCTCTGTCAATTCATGAGGCTGGTCTGGATCTTTTCTGGATAGACCAGTTCTATCAACTTTCAGAAGCCTTTCAATTCTCCTTTAACATATCTTCCCCCTCATTCCAAACTGATTGATAACATATTCCAGCAAATGCTGACAATCCATGAAATCAAATAATAGAAAGGGCACTGCAAAAATGCAAACAACCTCATTACCTTTTGTGTGTGTTTTTGTGTTTTAGACTAATACTTTGAGTATGAATATCAAGCTATCTTTCATAGCAGAATACAGGAAGATATAAGGGAATGAAGACCATGCATCAAGTGTAATACAATAACATGACACGAATTATTTTTAGGATTGTCATTTTTGATTCAGTTAGTTCAATCTGCCTTACTATGAATTTTGCTCAGAGAAGGGCAACTGAGTCATACATCAACAACACAAACAGTATCTCCAGGTGGTCTTGACATGTGGGGACATGGGTAAAGATAAACAACTATTCTATAATATGACTTAGAGATTATAATTCTTTGTTTTATATAAAGTAATCAGTCATTTCTATATTGTGCTTTCAGCCGCAAAGGATGCATTTAACATTACAAATTAATAATATATATATATGTAACTAGAAAGTATTGAAACAAGCCATCAAATAAATCCACAAGGAAGTATTAAAAGAAATCCTACCCATTTGATTAAAAATTAACAAAGGAGCCAATTAGAAAGAAGGCTCAGAACTGCATTGCTAAAATCAAAAAGCCATGTCCAACATTGGTTGTTCATGGATGAACATTCTCAAATATATTTTTTGGAGCCAGTCCTGGAAGATCAGATGGTATGACTGAACTTCTACTGACTTCAGTAACTCTGACAGGAATATTCTCAGTTGAACTATTTTACATTTATTTATGAAATGCGTTTAAGCATTATACATTGCAGTAAAATCAGACTGAAAAAATCAGTCTGACAGGCATATACCAGAGGTTTCATTCTTCTGGCATAGAAGGACAATGGTACAATACAGCATTATATAGGTGGTTTGAAATCAATGGATTGCCAGCTTATTCTGGAAAATAGTAAGATCATCCAGGGGCAATTTCGTGAAGATGGCAGCATGTCCTGAAAAGTTCAGTTGTCCTGAAAAGGAGATATTGGCTAGTCACTCTGAAAAGAAGGCTGAACTTAAAGGCACTTGAAACTGAAAATGTCAATGATATCTAGTATATTCCTAGTACAGTAGCCATAAGAGCTGCATAATCCACAGGAATAGGAAGAAAAGACTGAATTCTATAAAGTAAACCTATTTGTGATATTAAAAAATATATACTTTTTAAAACTACACAGCTGAGTGAAGAGAGAGCATATTTTCATTGTTTTCATACTGTTTATTTTCCCCCATATAATACTATCTAGTCAAGCCTCCATCCCAAAGCAGATATTGTAAACAGGGAATGCAATAAACATCAACAAAGAGTATATACAAAATAAAAGTGTCTAACTTTCCTTCTAAGAGGACAAAACTGTAAACTGAAAGGACATTACAGAGTAGCTAGTAAACCATATCTCCTGGATCATCTTCCCCTAATAGAGTCAGAATTCTGAAAGTTGTAGTCACAACATATGTAGAGGACAGCAGAGGTACAACTTCTCTATAAATGGCCATCAATGCAGTACATTATTTATACCTCTGTACAACAAAGGGATTTGATTGCAATCGTTCTAATTCATACTTTTTATCTCTCAGGCTTTTGTCCTATAAACACTCAAAGTTTAAAATATTATTTTAAAGCAATTAGAGGTGGTTTTTTTTAAAGCTGATATTAAAGTTGAGTAGGCTTATAAAATATTTGGGGGAAGAGTAGACCCAAGCATGGCTCATCCCTAAAGGCTAAGCAGGACTGTTTTTGATTTGTACTTGAATGAAAGATTGTCAGAAATATCACTGAGTAAGGCAATAGGAAAGCTTTGGTGTATGTTGTCAAAAATAATTCCATAGATATGTTGCTCAAGTTGTCAGGAGCTATATTTTTTAAAATAAGTAGATTTTACTGCTCCCAACTACTATGCATCAAACTGGTGCAGATGTACTATAGTTTGTTAATTTTCAAGATAACTATTAAAAGTATTGATCCATTTCCTTCTCTCACTACAGTTAATCTCTGAAACTTCTTTCAATCTGCAATACGGCCATCTTACATTTCAAAAATGTACACATACATTTCAAAATCCCAATTAGACCTGATAGTCATAGAAAGTGGACTATATTTGCAGTGTTGTAGACTATATTTGCAGCATATTTGTTCACTTTCATATCTTCATAGACAGATAATCACTTGAAAAGGGCTGTGTTCGGCATATATAAATAGTAAAAGGGTGTGGATCACACATTATATTAATTAGGCTTTATGATTAACTGTTCCTTTGATTTTAATGGGATTAAAGAGTAGCAAACAGCATATATCCCAGCATATTGCTAATGGCACATTTATTCAGATTCATTCAGTTTAGAGCATTTATTTCATTTGTAAAGAAAATTCAGAGCATTTCCATGTCGCCATTATTTTCAAAGCAGTTTGTAAGTGACCTGCAAATGAGACTGCCAGCCTCAAAGGGAACTTGCTGAGATCAGGTTGATCCAATCAAATATCTCTCTAGATGAACAGAAGGAGAGTATAAAAATGCCACTTAGCCAGATTCTCCCAGATTAGTGTGGAATCAGAAAAAGCTGGGTCAGCTCTCAGAATAAGCCAAATTCATGTGATCAAACTCATCTTGATTTTGAATTGACACAATGTCTTCAAGCTGAGATGTCCTTTCTCTGGTTTCTATCACAACAAGTCTTCATTCAGTTAATTGTTCACACGAAGATGTGAAGTCTTTAATCTCTTCATAAATCATACATCAGCCAACAGTTCTTTTTTAGGGAAATAAGAGGCTTGAAAAAAAGAGCAGTGTCATTACATGCTAAAAGCAAGTAGCATGAATAATGATGACATAAGCAAACTGCTGCTTCTTGTATGAACTGATTCAAAGTAATGTGTCAGTCATTACTCAAACTATCTGAAATGTAATATACAGTGATATTCATGAATGATGACTGGGTGGAGTAGAAAGAGTACTCCCTACCATAGTTCTTTGCTAAGAACAGGATACATAGTTTAACAATTCCAGCCCAACAACTTTTCCAGAATAAAATGTAAATGTTTCTGGCCAGGAAAAATGAACCGTGGTTTCATGTTTTAACTTTCATCCCTGCCAACTGGAGTATTATGTGTCTTGACCCAGAATTGTGATCAATACAGCTTTAAAAGGCATCTTCCATAGTTTAATATTATAGAAGTAGTACTTCAAGAAGATATCTTCAAAGAAGATATCCTGTTGTGCAGTTAATCTGTGGACGTGGAGACAGTTCTGCAGGCCCAGACTGGAACAGCAGTCTAATACAATGAAGGCACTTGAAGTCCATTATTACAACAACTGTGGGTGTTATTTTGTGATGCTGTCCATGGTTTTCTGTTTTTTGTAGCACTTGTAATCAAAACAGGTTTTGTCAGCAGCTGCAGCTTCTATGTCCCTTGGCTAGATGTCATAGTGATATAGGATTCCCTTCACAGCATCTTTGTACTGCTTGCATGGATAATCTTGATGTTTCTTCTCAATCTCTAGCATACCATAGCACAACTGATGAGGCATATGGTGGTCATCCATTCTGATGGCACATCTCACCTACTGTATCCGGGGTCTGATAACAAGAGATCTTGTGCTGGAAGACTTTGGCCAATCCAAGACCTCCAGGTTGGAGAAAGTCTTGCCAAAGAATGCCAAGAATGGAGCAGCATGTAGTCATGTAAAGTTACTCCAGTTGTTTGATGTGTTATTGGTACAGAATCTAGGACTCACTGCATGTAGGAGAGAAGGGTTAACCACAGCCCTATAGACTTTCAGCTTTGTGGAGATATTGTATTGCACTGTATTGAATAAGCATTCGAGTACGCAGCTTCCCCAGAGCCTGGCCAGCTTTGCTGATCTTGGAGTCAAATTATTTATCCAAAGATTCATTGCTCAATATGATGTTTTCAAGTATTTGAAGCTGTTTACATTTGTCAACAAGGTGTAATCAACAGTAATTTTGTTTCTACCGGCATGGTATTTGACATAGACTGGTAAAATACTTCAGTCTTGTCAGTCTGATAGTCAGACTGATAGCAATGACTGAGAATTTGTTCAGCATCAAATGTACAACATCAAATGTAGTTCATCAACCTGGGGTGCCATCAACCAGGGGTGTTCATCAACCAGGAGCATACAAATATCTGCAAAGAGAGTTTCCTGAATGAACATAGAGGCACTTCATCCATGTATTCAAGTGGCAAAGTGAAAGAAAGAGCTGTCCTAACAGAAATTCCCCACTTCAGAGCCCAGACAGCAAGTGACAACATGCAGGCAAAGAACAGATTGAACAGGACTAGGGCTAGCACACAGTCCTTTTTCACCTCATTGGATGTGGCAAATTCAGCTGACATATCTCTGTTGTGAATAACCCGTCATGTCATTTTGTGTATAGTAACTGAATCAACTTCACAAATTTCCTCAGGCATCCATAATATTTCAGGATAGTCCAGAGAACCTTCCTGTATATGGTGTCATATGCCTTTGCCAGGTCAATGAAGACAAAATGAAGAATAGAAAAAAAAACAATCTTGGATTTTCCTCACAGCAAATATCATGCCTGCTGTACAAAAGCCTTACTGTGACTGTGGAAGGTTCCAAGACAGTGACAAGTCTGTTTAGGAGAATGCAAGCAAAGATCTTGCCTGCAATGGACAGCAGTGACATACCTTCTAGTTTCTGCATTACTATTAATTATAAATTATATATTAGCATAATTAGCATTAGAGAGCTATAAACTGGTAGCGAAGCCATTAGAAAAGTAGCAGATTTATGAAGTACTAACTGCAGTTCAAGCTCCTATTCTGCCTTGACCAGAAACAGGAGAATTGTATTATCTACCTGAGAAGGTGGGGGGAGAGGTTGGCTGGGAATATTTTCTTTGGTATTATTATAGTTGATAGTAAAAGGTCCATAAAATTTGTAAGTCACATTTCCAGCTCCATGGAGTGATCACCTAGGACATGGTATCAAACTTGCTGCATGATGTTGCCATCATGTGACATTTCCTGATGTTTTCCCCATTTGTGGTGTTGGGGTGGGCGTGGCCTGTGCATGACATATCCAGCTGGTGGGCTGCCACTGGTACCCCTGACCTAAGATAACCAGGATCACACCATTTTCTTTCCTTTTCTGTTCCTGGTGAAAGGTGGGGGAGGGAAAACAGATTTCCTAATTAGAGTTTCCCCACTCCTCCTGATACTAAGGAGAGGGGGAAGAATCAAGCTGGATCCTTTCTTATGCCTTGGCAGGAAAATTAAGTGGCCAAGGAAGGGAAATGGGTCCCTTTTCCCTCCAGAGTTGCTGCCCTTTGCTTTCTTTCCTCTGGAAGGAAACCCCAGCCTATGACTTAAGATCTTAAGCCATCATTTCCCCAGCCCAGGCAGCTAATGAGTGCTATCTTGCTGCCCTTTTCCTACAAAGGAAGTGGGGAAGACAGTTCCTTATCTGGCACTTCCAAGTCAATCAAGGGCAGCTTTACCAAAAGGGACACACCAAATAAAGAACTGCTCTCCTCCCCCAAATTTTCCCTGCAACTTTCACTGAAGTGAGTTTTTACATGTGTGCAGTTGTCTTCTGGGTGTATATATATATGCCCTCCTCTCCCTGGAGAGGTACTGCACCTATGCTGCAAGCAGTTCTGCAGCCTGCTGTAAAAGGAACTTTTTATCAGAGTGCCACCTGATATCCGCTCGTATGCATCAAAAGGGCCCACTTCTCCAGTCACCTCAACAAGAAAGATAGAAGAAATGGCTTTTGTGCAAAGTGGGAGAGCAATAACTTCCCCTTGCAATAAGAGGTAAATGTTCCTGGAAACCGTTCTGTGTATGTGCCCTACCCTTAAATATACCTATAATGTCCATGATGTTTTTTTAAAAAATATTTGTAGTTCAGGGTTGAACTGCACACTGATGACGTTATCTAATTTGGTAATGGAATATCTGCAAGGAAACAGCCAAGGTCAGAGAGCACCAAGGACCCCACATGTTGCATTTTAGACAGACTAGATTTGTGGTGGAAGAAGTTGGAAAACTGTTAAGTACAGGAGGAAAAGGCCATCTCAACTGCTTTCTTGGCAAATCATTGCTGAAGGACTTTGTCTTCATGATTAGCAAGTCATGTGGAAGAGCTTAATGTAACACCCACAGTATGCCATATTTAAGAGTCAGGCAATTAACTTGTCCATTCAAATGTGAGGCAATTCCAAGCCCTTTCTTATTAGTTGTCTGATGTTGGGTGGTTGAAAGCACAGTTTCCATAAATTTACTCTTCCTTACAAAATACATTGAAGCCTGGCAGTCATAAAATGTATCTCCAGAACCTGGTGCAACATTCAAGTATGCTAAGTGCTGCCTGGCTGGACAATGGGGAAGGAACTGTTGAAGTAATGAAGCCTTGCCAGCTCTTTGAAGTAAGCCAGGTCAGGGAACAAAGATACAGTGAACTATTGGAACTCTACTTTGTTGCTCTAGGTTGTAATAATAGAATCTTGAAAGTCATACCACATTTCTGTCTCCCTCTTATAACAAAGAAAATCAAGGTGGGGCAATCTTGAATGCCTTTCTTATCTTTCTGGGCTAGGTTCATGTTTTCCATTTGCCTTATACTTTCCTCAATGCTATTTTGGAACTTTTCTACATTTGCCAGCCAAGTAATAATATAAGATTAGGCAAAAAATTTAATTAATCACAGTAATTAATCTTCATTGATTGTTCAATCAAACAAGACAAATGTCATCTGTACGGGTTCAGTTTCTATTTTAAATCAAATCAGAAGAAAAAAATGATATGTACATGAAAATTAGACTTGTCAGGTAGCTAAATCACAAGGGTATTGCTGTTAGAAAAGTCAGTGATATAGATTTCTGATGTGTCTTCCCTAATTTAACGATCATCCTTATTTGTACATACTTCATTGAATTCAGCTGGTGTATTTCCAAAAGGCACACATGGACTTGAGTAGGAGCCAGAATATTTGATTGCAATTAAATGTATAGTCCAATCCTATGAAACCTGTCTAGTGTGAAGCTAAGTTAAAATAATTATGAATGAAACCATAACCAAATTTAATTGGAAAAAGTTCCAACAAGTAACAAGAGTTCCTCCCCCCCCAAAAAAATATAAAAATAAAATTGGAATAGCTCAGGAAGTAAAAGAAGAATGCTTTTTCTATTGTGAGATAATATGTACCCAGAACAGACTTCCAAACTGTTAAGAAAGAAACCTGGTGTGGACCGAATGACAAGGTGCTTGATAACGAGGTAACATTTCATGATTAAGAAATCTCAGGCCAGCTGTAGAGACGACCGCACGTCAACCGTATTGCTAAAACAAGAATACACGCCACCCAACGATATTCAGCAAACAACCGAAATGAGATGCTTGCAGGAAGGGTCCGACTGACAAAGAGGCGCTTCAGAACCGCAACTCCGTGGGAATCAGCAACAACAATTCACCCTCCACGATGGCAGATGCCGAATCGCGACGCACGAACGGCCCGATCCGGAGCGCTCTCTCAGACGGCAGCTTTGAAGCGCGCAAGGGGGGCTTGCAGCCCGCCACCACCGACTGCCGACGAAGAACGGAAGGGGAGGGGGGGTTTACTAACGCCGAATGCCCGCAGGGGTTTATCAAGGAACCCGGCCCATCCCCGAAGAACATACGCCCAGCCAGCCCTCTGACATCTTCCCAGCCGGCTCAATCGCTATATTCGCCCAGTCCCGCATTACAAGCCGCAGGCAACGCTCGGAGGACGCAGAGCAGCGAAGGAGGCGTGGCTTCCTCCGCCCCACCCCTTGGCGTCGTCCTGCGTGCCGCGCCTCCTCCTCCCCGCGCCGGTGTGTCTCGAGCGACCCGCTTGCGCGTTGCGTTATTTTCTGCTTTTCCCAACTCTCCCACCTTCCCTTGTTCTCTCCTCCTCCCCGCCCCTCGCGCGCCAGCCTCGCGGCGCTTCCAAGCGTCGGTTTGTTCCCTTCCCCCCCCCCCCCCCCAAACCCCCCCCNCCCCCCCCCCCCAACCAACCACCCACCCCGCTCCCCTCTGCTCTCCTTGCCGTTCCTTTCCCTCCCTCGACTCCCCGCTGTGGCCGGGGTGGTCCAAGCAGCGAAAAGCGGGAGGGTGCAGGCAGCCGAGTCAGCCCGAGGGGTTGCCACGGCAGAGGACTGGCTGGCGCCTGAAGGGAGACCCCTCTCTTTCCTGTCTTCGGCGCCTGCGGAGAGCAACCGGGCCGGCTCCTAAAAGAAAAGCGAGGAGCGGCGGGGAAGTGGGGGGGGGGGAAGGCCCCCCCCGGACCTCGAGCAGCAACATGAGGTGAAGTCGGGCTTCTTCGAACGGGAGGAATCGGTGGGGAAGGCGTCTCTCCCCCCCCCCAAGCATTGGGCTCGTCCTTTCTCTCTCTCTCTCTCTCTCTGTATGTGTGTGGTGGTGGTCGGGAATGCTCGATGGAAACCGTGTGCGGGTAAGTTTGAGGAAGCGGCCCAGCCCCTCAAAATGAAGCGAGGGCTTGACTGGGAAACCCCGGCGAAATGGAGACGGAGAGTCCTCATAGGGAAGCCTCGTGTCCTATGAACGTCCCTTGGTTGAGACGAAAGGTGCAGCTTTCTGGGTGGCACTCAGCCGAACCCCGCCCCCCCCCTACAAGGGGTGAGGGAGGGGGACGACCACACGCGTGTCCATTATTCACTCTCCCTCAGTTCCACCCACCCACCCCCCGGCCCCCTTTGCCCGGTATCTGGCGACGAATTTCTCTTTCCCCAGTGGTGTGTTCGGGCTTCCTTTCTCCCTCGAAAGTGGGGGGAAGTTTGAGTGGATGTTAGTCGGTGGGTGAAAAAAGGAAAGGTGCCGCTGATGCTGTGTTCCCCACGACCAACGGCTCATTTCACACGTTCAGCTTTTGTTGCATGAGCAGGATCGTCTAAAGAGGTGTAGGGATGATAGAAGAAGACGGAGGGAGGTGAGGTCATTGCATTGAAAGGAGTCAAAAGGCAGCATTTTTAAAAACGGGAGGGAAGCGGAGGAGCCGGAGGAGGGAAGATGATGGGGCCTTGGCTGTTTTCCGAGATTTTACATGCATTTAAAAGCAAAATGTTTTCCTTTTAGATTGTAACCGTTGCTTCAGATTAGATGGAGGAATAAAAAAGTAACCCCCCCCCTTTTTCAAATTGACTGTGTGTTGCATTGCAGTAGCTCATATTGGGTTTTTCTTTGTGTGATCAATAAATAGGAAAAAGTCACTGACATAATACCCCAGCAACGGTATGTATTTGCATGTAGAATTTTTATTTTTAAAGGAGCCCCATCCAAAGCGTCATTACTAGTCGGCATTCTCTTGTCTTCCTCCCCCTTAAACCATGCCGGGATTCCTTTCCTTTTGAAATCTTTTTTTCCCTATGTATTTTGCATTCTGTGACCACCTCTCTGGCTTTGACGCAATACCTAGATATGGGACTTGTTAGGCTCCACATCAGCTCCCAGGAAACTATCTTAATATATATACAGTGTAGGTTAGGTTTAAATTAATCTTTCTTTCCAGATAGTGGACATTATTTTTATAAAATTTATGTAAATGTTGGTAAGCTTTTGTAATACAGTAAAATTTATATGATACAGTCTAAAAAAAAATTGACTCTACATAAAATTTAAATACTTTACCTTTTAAACTTTTTATCCCAAGGAATTAGTGTCCTTTCTCCCATCATGAGAGTTGTATAATCTTCAAAACTTCTGTTAACAAGATGCCAAGATGTTACTTCTTTTGATTCCTACTTTCTGCTTATAAGTGCAATATTCTGGCTGCCATTGGCTGCCCTCCGTGTGCTTTGGGGTGAAGGCTTCTCCAAGTTATGTTTTTTTTAGTCTTACGAAAAATCAATTAACTGTCTTGTACTTTTTAACAATACAGGATATTTTTATGATTAAACAAATTGAATGTATGTGTTAAATGTTTGGTATCTTTAAAACATTTCAGTCAGAATATTTTTTTTTTAAATACTTCGTGAGGTTATGGCTAGATACTGCAAAAATTATTTTCAGGAAGTTGAAATCTTTTGAGATTTCAAATAGGGTAGCCACTATTAATTAATGTGTCTATATAATGAACACATGGTTAAAAAGAAGTATTAGTATGTGCTCCAGTAAATACCATGTATTTAAGTATATGTCAGCTTATTTAAACAAATTATATTTCTTGTAAATAATGACTTTAGAAATTACCACAATGTTGGCTAAACAAAATTGCTTCCTTTATTAGTCTGCTAATCTACTGCCCTATTTTCTTGTTTTGCTCTGTTAAATGCCTCTGAAAAATAGACTGTAAATTCATTGGATTTATTGTCAGTATGATTAAGAAGTAAATACAGATTATCCTAATCCAAACAAAGGTCTGATATTTTATGGCTTTTGGCCAATTGCAGCATTAAATAATGCTGCTTATTTTGGGGTGAATTATCTTATTGGATTCTCTCAAGTGGTCAAATTGATTTTTTAACAATATCACCTTTCCGGATTTTTAACAATATAATCTTTCTGCTATTTATTGAGAACAGATATTCCTTTGATATGTAACCTAAGATAATTAGAAATTCCATTCTGTGAAGAGAAATTGAAGAAGCTGGGTATATTTAGCTTTTGGAAAAGACAACCGGGATGTAGCTTGGTATGTGTGTTGGGGGGAGATATGATAGCATTTTTTAAATAGCTTGAAACAATGTCATGTAGAAGAAGACTGCAGGGCATTTAATAATTTAAGTTATATTTTCCTAACTTATTAGCAGAGTTAAGTCATAAAGAAAAGTACTTGGTTACTCTATATTAAATATATTCAATGTATCTGACATGAATAAAGAAACAATAAAGGGAAGGTAGTAATCTAGAATGCTTTGCTTTGGATTCCTGTGTTGAGGAGATTATTGGACTTGATGGGATAACTTTGATTTTGTTCTGTTCTACCACCACCACCCCAATAAAATTGGAACAATTGTTTAAAATACTGATGAATACAGTTAACTTGTAGAATAATTTTTATTATATGCTTATATGAAATATGTGTTGGTCAGGTTTGTCTATTATTTCAGGAAATAATGAAATTCCCTCTTCTGCTGTGTGTGTGTGTAATGTAGCAACTTTGGTTATATTCTTTTAGGACTAAGGCACCATGAAAAACCAGGCTATAGTACTTATAGTCAGTCTGATGTGCTGTGATAGGCAGCAGGCTAGTACAATAAAATTGGAGGTATTGCTCTTTTCTTCCTTGTCCCAAAAGTGTTCGGGAGGCAACTGGACTTTCTTGTTTTTCTTTGAAGACATTTATCTTCTCATCAGAGAAGCTTCTTCAGCTCTGACTGGATAGTAGGGAATGGAAGGATTTATATTCCTGGCAGACAGCTGGTCATTTGCATTTTCTTAGAGAGTAGTTGAAGCCATTCTCCACCAAGGTCAGTCTCGACTTCTTCGAAGAACCTACTCTTCGTTTTGTAGAAGTTTCTTTTTGTTCTTTCAGGTCAACGAACCTGAAAAAGCACCTTTAGGACAACCATGACCTGGATGACCTATGCTCTGAACAAAAACTATTATAGGAAATACTCATCTTACAACCATTTGTTTACAACAGCACTGAAAAAAGTGATTTACAACCATGGTCAGGTGATCAAAATTCAAATACCTGGCAACTGGTGTGTATTTATGACAGTTGCAGCATCTTGGGGTCATGTGATTACCAGTGTTTGGGAGGTGGGTGGGATTATATCAGTCATTTCTACCCAGTACACTAAATTTTATTCAGTTCAGTGCACTGAATATGAGAGGATTCATATTCTCTCATATGTATATGAGAGAACTTTGTACAGGACTTGAATTTTAGGACAGGACTTCAGGAGTTAAAGACGCCCTAAATTGCTCTGTATTTCTTTGAAATAGTTTTACAGTAAGTTGGAACCACAATCTTTTTGACCATTAACACACATTTGTATAAACGAGGGATTATATTTTACGCACACACACACACAGCATAAAGAAGGGATTTATATGTAGATAATTGCTCTTAATTATTCAAAATGACTTGTGGAAAATTATCATTGCTGCCTTTCAAAACTTTGTTTCAATCTATGTTGTATGCAGCTGCTCTTGATAAAGCTTTGAAATAAGAATGGTTGTTGAAAAGAGGAAATGATTATGAATAATTTGAAATATTTACTATAGTAGGCAGTTTACAGTATATGAATTGCTATTAGGGTTAGGGCGAGTGGTGTGTGTGTATAATTTTAAATGTAACCTTACACTGGAATATTGCTACTTATAATTGATCTTGAATTCTACTTTCAATACAGCAATAGTACTTAGATTTATATATCATTTTATAGTGCTTTACAGCCTTCTCTGAGTGGTTTATAGAATCAATTTATTGCCCCCAACAATCTGGGTCTTCATTTTACCATTCAGTGCATAGAATTAGTATGCAGACCTTGTTGCTAAGTAGTTGCAAAGCATAATTTGCTTGTTCAGATATAATAATGTCTGAACCAAGCAAGTTCTGACAAATTAATTATGGTAAGTATACTACTATGATGAATTTGATATAAGAAAACTTTATTTCAGTGTTGAAACTATAGTGATAATATTTAGATTATCTAATAAACTTTTCAAATTTGGATGAAGAGTAGAGAGACATTTAGGACATTTATATCAGTTGGGAACAAATTGTTCTATATTTTTATGCTTTGGTACAGGAAAGGAAGACAGTAAGACAATTTTTGGATTATTGCACGAAATATTTCTATGCAATAATTGCTAAATTTGGCTTGCTTTGTTCTACCTTTTCATGGGGAGTCAATACATTTTCTGAACAGATCTTGTCAAAGGAATAAGCAAAATAAAATAGCAGTCTCAATTTTGGTTGGACTCCCAGTACGGCACAGAAGTTGTAGACCTGAAACTAAACCTAACTGCAAATAAGGAATTTTAAATTCTTTATGTGATGCCTAATTTGATAGACTGTAATTTACAGTTGATCATCAGATAATCAACAACTCATAATTTGAAGATTTTATGCATTATTTTAAATATATGTTGCCTCGCCAAATAATTTGGTTAAATATATGAACAACTAAATGGTAAACTATTGTGTTTTGTAAGCAAGTGTAGCTTTATAATATTATTAGGTCTATTTTTCTATGATAGGATAGGCAGGGTCATGACTCATGTTCCTAACAGGGCAGTCCATTCAAAACTGGGCCACAGAAGTGCTGGGTGAGTGCGTGTGCAGTGCTACATATATAAAAGTCGCACATGCGCAAAACCATCCCTGCTGCTGCCTCCACCTTTCCAGAAAGTTTGGAAACTGCTGGGTTCTCTACAGCTTTAAATTATTTGTAAAGCAAATGTACTTTAAAAAGTGGAGTTTGGGCAAAATGCTACTTCAGGTCATGATCCTGATGTTTCTCCTGTAGCTCCCAGTATTTTTTTCCCATGGGTTACCTGCAAGTTCCCTCCAGGTCCTGTGGGTGTCATTGCAAGGAGTTGCCTTCCAAAAGAGATGTAGACAATTTTTTGGCTTCTTATCTGGAAAAGCTCAGATGAACTGGGCTAGTTGCCTGATCACTGTTCTCCACCTGAATATAATATCTGCTTTTGGAGGCATACAGTCAGTTCATCGTTTTTTTCTACCAGAAAACCCACAAGTAGTCCATTGTCAACTAAACTTTTTTGCAGTTCATTTTGACTTATTTGCAAATCTATCCAGGTTTTTGTGTAGTTTAAGCAGAGATTATTATTGATCTTTAAGGAAAGGGGGAAAGTAATTTTTTAGGGTGGAGATCTGGTCCACTGGATCCTGTTTAAAGCCTCAACAAAATGTGAGAGCTTTCTGATAGTCTTGACCACGTTTCATCCACAAAACCTATAATAGAAGCCAAAGATGTTTCAATGTGCTGGCAAGATGTTTCATTGTGGAAAAGGGCCTCAGTCTAAACTAGGCCTCATTTCAGTCTGATGCATCAGGTCTCTCCCCCCCGCCCTTTCTCTCCCTCTCTCTCCCTCCCTTCCAGGCGCTTTGAAAATGGATGGATGGATGGATCGATCAATGGATGGATATAGAGAGAGAGGGAGGTTGGTAGATAGGTAGGCAGACAGGAAGACAGACGGACCTTTGGGTTGGATGTATGGATAGGTGGGTAGATAGGTAGGTAGATATATATTGGTAGGTAGGTAGACAGAAAGGCAGGTAGGTAGGCAGGAAGGCAGGCAGACAGACAGACACCTTTTGGATGGATAGACAGACAGACAGACAGACAGACAATGCAACAGCGGCAGCACTTTGGGAAAGTAGAGCTACTTTCCCAATGTGCTGCTGTGGCCCCATTCAACACGCTGGCTCCTCAGGCTTACCCCATTGAGCCCCTTGCATCACTCCGGTGCAACAGTCAATGGGGTGAGCCTGCGGGGCTGGCGCCTCAAATGCTCCCCCTGCCAGCCCCCTTGCCTCTTAGCACTCCGTAAGGCATCCCCCCACCCCCCAGGGCGTGGTACCGCCCACTATGGGAACCACTGTTCTAGAAGATTTAAATTAAGTAGGAGAGTTACTTTATTTAAGATTCTGTTAAATATCCACAACTACCATTTTAAAGATCCAAATGGTTTTTATATTCTAATTTTGTCAGCCTCACAAAATCTGATAAATGCTTAAATGTAATGACATCTCAATAGGAATAATTTTTGAATCCAAAACATCAAGTAAGGAAGAAATCAGAAAGTAATTTAAAATAGGTAAGGAAACACACCACAGGAACTATGCATGATATTACTATAGAACATTGAAAGCTTGACCATTTCCCTTTCTCCTTCTTATACCGAAGGGAATCAAGGCCAACCTTGAATTTCTTTTTCACTCCCTCTTTTTATAACTGTCTGGTTTGGTTCTGCAACGCAACAGGATAGACACAGACTCCAGAGAGTAATTAGGACTGCAGAAAAAATAATTACTGCCAACCTGTCTTCAATCAAGGACCTGTATACTGCACGAGTCAAAAAGAGGGCTGTGAAAATATTTACAGACCCCTCATATTCCAGACATAAATTGTTTCAACTCCTACCCTCAAAACGACACTATAGAGCAGTGGTCCCCAACCTTTTTTGTACTAGGGACCTTGAAACACTTTTTCAAGGACCGGCAAAATCAATTCTTCCCCAATAGTAAAGGGCTTCTTCACTATTTCTTTACTAAAAACATATTTTTATATATATATTTTAATCATGATTATTCATTCTTTGCGGCCCAGTACAAAATGATCCACGGACCAGTCCCGGTCCGGGGCCTGGTGGTTGGGGACCCCTGCTATAGAGCATTGCACACCAGAACAACTAGACACAAGGACAGTTTTTTCCCTAAAGCCATCACTCTGCAAAACAAATAATTCCCTCAACACTGTTCAGCTATTACAAAGTCTGCACTAGTATTACTGTTAATCTTCTCATCACTCCTTATCAGCCATCCCCTCCCACTTGTGATTGTATGACTGTAACTTTGTCGCTTGTATCCTTATGATTTATATTGACTGTTTCCTAATATGATTTGATTGCTTATTGTACCCTATAACTATCATTAAGTGTTATACCTTATGATTCTTGACGAATGTATCTTTTCTTTTATGTATACTGAGATTATTTGCACCAAGACAAATTCCTTGTGTGTCCAACAACACTTGGCCAATAAAGAATTCTATTCTATTCTATTCTATTCTATTCTATTCTATTCTATTCTTTCAAGGCTAAACTTACCTTTTTGTAATGGCTAGTCTGTATGTTTTTTCAAGACTCACCTCAATATTCTCATACAGCAACTGTCAAAAAGACTTCAAATCAAATTCTTGTGTATAAGCTTGCATCTTTTCAATTTTGATTATAAATTCACTTTTAGCAAAAATATTATTACCTATTTTAAAAAATCACAAGGTTAACATTTCCAACAATGATGAAATGGTGAAATTAATAGTAAGCAATGTTGAAGCACATTTATGAAATGCTTTGATGCTTATATGCCCTACAAACCTCCTATTTTTCTCGGTCTAGGACATATAGGTCTACTTATAACAATATGAAAAAATATATTTTTGAACAAACAAGAGAACCTCATTATATGTCTGCTCACTCTAGTAAACTAGGACTAATTCTTCTTTATTCTAAAGTCGTATTAACAGAATAATGCAAGTCATTCCATCCTTTTAACCATCTGATAATTTGGTCCAGCCTGTGTTTTTTTCTCAACCTACGAAGCCACTCTTTCTGATTGTTTCCTCAGCAGCATCTTTTACTGGTGTTTTTACAAGATCATCAGTATATTCGATTATGTCATCTAAATGTTCTTGAACCACAATTGTTTCTGGATTGATTTAAAAAAATCTAAACCCAAACCACCACTATCATGATAAGGACCATTATCAGAATATATTATAAACTTACCCTACCAATACCAGACTTTTTTTTTCATATAAAATGCAAATCCCTGAACAACCAATCAACATTGTCCTATAGTTTTTAGAACACACTTATGTGCTTAACCATCTATAAAGATTCTCAATCATCCAGATCATGGTTGTCCCAAACATGCTTTTCAAAAGGCTATTGGACTTGGTTTTTTCTTTGAAGATGTTTCGCTTCTCATCCAAGAAGCATCTTCAGTTCTGGGAATTGAATGGAAACTTTTGGATGAGAAACAAAAAAACAAACAAGAAAGTCCAGTTGCCTTTTGAAAAGCACCTTTGTGCTTAAGATTACATATGTCTTTAATATATCAACATAACAAGTTTTGAAAGGTAATATAAAGCAATAGTGAAAGCTTCCCTTGATGGCATAATGTATAACCACCAGAACTACAGAAACTCTAGCTGAGAAAAGATAACATGTACATTTGTTGAATTGTCCTAGAATTGGGAAATATATTTACATCATTGGTACAACAAAATAAAAGAGGAGTTGTTTTATATATTAGGAATACAATTAAGCAAATATTGACACAAACATTTGGGCTGATCATAACCCAATAAGGATTAAATGGAAGGGACAGAAGAAAAGATTAAGATGGACTTTGAATAATTCAATTTTGAAAGAAAAGGAATTTATTAATAACCTGGAAAAAGTATTGGGTTTTCTTCTTTAAAGAAAATAAATCAGGAGAAACCTCATTACAAAATGTATGGGACACCATGAAAGCATATACCAGAGGTGTTATTATAACTTATACAAGAAGAAGAAATATTACAGAGAGACAAACACAACAAACTTTAGAACAAGAACAAAAGAAACTAGAGAAGGATTTACAAAGATATCCACAGCACAAAAATATCAAAAATCAAATAGATATAATTAAACACAAAATTGGACTGATGAAAAAGAAGAACTGACGCAAAAGATTAGAGGGATTAAACAGAACTATTTTGAAAATGCAAATAAACCAGGTAGATGGCTAGCATATAAACTGAAGAAAGAAAAAGAATCAAAAAGAATACCACAATTAATAGATGAAAATGGCACACTATGTTATGAAAATGAAGAGAAGAAAAAATAGTACAGAGGTACTATGAGAAACTATATGATTAAGAGGCAATACTAGAAAAGAAAGTATAGCAATATGTACAAGGGGCAGAATTACCGAGAATACCTGATGAAGTAAAGACCATGTTAGATGCAGGGGTGGGATTCTAATAGTTCTGTCCATCTCTGCAGAAGCGGTTACTCCAAAGAACAACAGACATAGAACCGGTTCTATGCTGGTATTGTGGCCCACCCACCCGCCTGGGCTGTTACCTGACCTTTATTTCCTGCTTTTTCAACTGCAGCTGCTTTGCGTGACACAGCTGCAATTGAAAAAGCAGGAAAAAAGGCTTTTCCAACTGCTGCGCACTTGCACGCAGCGCTGCTCAGCTGTCCGGGCAGCTCAGCAGGTTGTAAATTGTACTTGCACGACTCATGCATGTGCAGATGATGCTAATAGACAGAACCGGTAGTTATACCAGTCGGATCCCATCCCTAGTCAGATGAGAAAATAACAACGATGGAACTGACAGAAGCAATAAATAGACAAAATATTGGAAAAGCCCCCGGCCTGCATAGTCTACCAGCTGGATTTTATAAGACAATACAGGAAGTAATTTCTACTACAATGTTGGAAGCATTGAATGAGGTTTTAACAAAAAATAAAGTACCTGACTCATGGACAGTGGCATATGTTATACTTGTACCCAAAAAAGATACTGACCCACAACAAATGAAAAATTGTAGACCAATATCCCTGCTAAATGCTGATTATAAAATATTTGCTTCAATAATGGCAAAAAGACTAAAAAGATATTTAAACTATTTTATACACTCACATCAAAATGGATTTCTGCTGAAGAGACAAATAAAAAATAATATGAGTATAATATTGAATACTCTGGAAAACTATGAAACCCACTCAGAGAAACAAATGGCATTAGTGTTTTAGATGCACGGAAAGCGTTCAATAATGTGAATTGGCAGTTATCCTGATGCAACTGGAGGTGATGGGTTTTGGAGGCAGGTTCACTAAAGCAGATATATAACAAGCAAGCAGCATGAGTAATGATAAATGGAGAACTGACAGAAAACTTTTAACATTCAAAAAGGAACCAGACAAGGCTGTCCGCTATCCCCACTATTGTTTGTACTGACTTTGGAAGTTTTGAATAGAAATATTCGGAAAAATGAAGAAATAAAGGGAATGAAAATAAAAAAGGAAGAGTATAAATTACAAGCTTTTGCAGATGATTTGGTCTTTATATTGGAAGAACCATTGGAAACAGGCCCTGAGTTGATTAGAGAAATAGAGGAGTTTGGTGAAGTAGCAGGATTGAAAATAAACAAAGAAAAAACAAAAATCTTGGCAAAAAATATGACAGAAAAACAAAAGAAAGGATTAATGGACAAATTAAATATTCAAATTACAAAAAAAGTGAAATATTTAGGGATCCGAATAACAGCTAGATGTGAAACATTTAAAGAAGATAATTACTCCAACAGATTGCGACAGACTTGGAAAAATGGAAAAAACTTACAACTATCTTTAATAAGTAGAATAGGGACAATTAAAATGAACATATTGCCAAAAATATTATATTCCAAACGATTCCAATAAGATTGAAAAAAAATACTTTGAAGATTTAAATAAAATGATGCTGAAATTTATCTGGCAGGGGAAAAAGACAAGAATTAAGATAAAACTACTGCAGGATGCAAGGGTGAAAGGGGATTTTGGATTACACAGTTGGGAACTATATTATCAGGCAACAATATTGATGTGGATGAAGGAATGGATTGTATTGAAAAATGCCAGATTATTAACACTAGAAGGGCATGATTTACAATTGGGATGGCATGCATTTTTATGGTACAAAGAAAGTAAAGTACATGGATATTTTAGGTGACACTACATTAGGGATGCTTTATTAACAGTATGGGAAAAAATAAGAGACTATCATTATATGAAAATACAAGTCTGGTTATCAACATTAGAAGCTTTTACATATCCACAGCTTTTTAAAAAGGAACACATTATTAGATATGAAGAAATTTTAAATGAAAAGGGTGAACTCAAAACAAAGCAAGAATTAGAGTTACAAAGGTAAATATAAATTGGTATTCGTATTTGCAAATACATACAAGGTATGAATAAGACATTAAGTTTCATAAGGAATTGATTGAATTGGATAAAATCCTAACAGGCACTGAAGAGAAGTTGGCAACTTCACTGAAGAGAAGTTGATCAAAAAATTATATGGTTATTTATTGGGAGTGGAATTAGAGGAAAAACAAGTAAAAGAATCAATGATTGCGTGGGGAAAAACTTTGGATATGGAATAGACTTGGATAAATGGCAGATATTATTGTCTAGAAACTATAAATTAATTGTGTCAACGGTCTATAAAGAGAATTTGTATAAGAGGTTTTACAGGTGGCATCTGCCCCCAGTGAGAACGGCCAAGATGTTTAAAGATAAGTCAGTGAAGTGTTGGAAATGTCAGAAGTCACCAGGATCTTACTATCATATGTGGTGGACATGCACAGAAGTCAAAAAGTATTGGACTAGAATATACATGTGGTTGAAGAAAAGGATAAAGCAGCCTATAGACTTAAAACCAGAGACATTTTATTGGGAATTTTGCCTGAGGGTTACAACAAAGAGTTAACATATTTGATTATCAATGTATTAACAGCAGCTAGGATTGTATTTGCACAAAATTGGAAAAATGAGAAAATTCTGATGATGAGGAAATAATTAAGAAAATAATGGAATGTGCAGAAATGAGTAGATTGACAATTGCAATTAGAGAACAAGAAGAAAAAGATTATTATGAAATTTGGAATTTTATGAATGGCTGGATAGAAGAGTAAAAAATTGAAATATGTAAGCACAGTATAATATATCATTACTGATAAACGAATGAGTTAGATAGAGTAACATTGACATTGAAAGTCAATATTTACAATGCTAAGGATAATATAAGTGATACATGTGATATAAAATACTGATTAGAACAATTATTAACATATATAAGTAAAATATGTATGATAATGTTATTATGTGCACAAAGAAATATGTACCCAACTGGCACACTATTGAACAGAAATAAGGTTTTATTTGTTTGTTTTTGTTGTTATAAAAATAAAAAACTTTTTATAAAAAAAAGAAATTCTAGCTGAGAAAGGTGTAGCCAAATTTATTGGTACTCCATTTTTTTCTCCAAAGAATCTCAATTTGCCATGAAATAAGTTGAAACTGACTCAGATGACTGGCATTTGCCATTTTGTATTCCGTAGTCCATAGAGCAGACCATTTGCTTTTGATGTATGACTTTTTATATTACTCTGTAGTGCAGAACTTACTAACAGATTTGGAAATGTTTATTTGCAGTTATTGCTGCCCCAAGGTCACATTAGCTACTGAAAGCAAAAATTTCACATACTTTTGCCACAAACTGATATGTAACTTTGTATCATTTCATCAGTAAATAAATAAGTATATTAGCAACAGTACTTAGACTTATAAAACACCTCAGAGAGTTCACAGCACTCTCTGGCCAGTTTACAGTGTCAACATATATATTGCCCCCAACAGTCTGGATCCTCATCTAACTGACTTAGAAGGATGGGAGGCTAAATCAATCTTGAGCCCAAATGTTTTTAACTCATTTGTATAATTGGATTATCTAATTTTGGACTGGGGGAGGTGAAGCAGTTTATGTTTTAGGTCATATTTATGCAGAAATATTGAAAATTCAAACGGATTCACAAACCTTTAAGTATAATTGTAGATATGTAGTTTTATTGCTGGTACAGTTAACATAGATCAATGATCCTCATTACTATGCCCTGAGCACAGCTGCAGAACTTCTCAGATCAAGATTTTGTTGTTTCTCGAATCTACAATTATTGGACATGAAGATAGAACTGGTGAGATTCCGGAATTTCTGTAGTGTCAGGTTATTTGGCTTTAATACAGATTTTGACTGTCACTCCGTAAAACAAATTTAAAAATATTTAAAAACAAACAGTACCTAATTTTGATGTATGTGTGGCTTGTAAGCATATTTAGTAGAAGACATGGAGCAGTAATTTCTAACCTTGTTTCAGAAAAAAATTGCTTGCCATTATAGTTCAGTATTTTGATTACCTAATAAATTCTGAAGTTCTTTCCAGGAATCTTCCCCAGTGTGAAGTTTTCCAGAGGGGTTGAATTTAATCATCTCTAATCACCTCTCAGATATCTTAGTTACATGAGCAAGATCTGCTTAACAGCACAGATAACAACTTCTAAAATAATGAAATTATTACTCTTCAGATCAGCATGACAGTGTTTGAATTTTAATTCAGTTCATTTGTAAAATGCATAGTGTTTAAATGCAGTATCTGACTTTTGTTGCTGAATCCAAATTTGATGTGCATATTATTAACCATTTCTTTACTTCTAAATATAATTAGAAATTACTATTGAAATGAGGTTTTGGTTATGGTTTAAGGTGCAGGCTAAAAATATTGAGAACACGTTTTTGAAAGCTAGATTGTAGTTTGACAGTGACATCAGCGTCCAGGCATTATAAAACAATATGCTTGGCTGGTGTTGTTTTAAAAAATTGGTTGCCTTTATTTTGGGTATAAAGATATTGCTAGTGTACGGCATTAGTTTCACATATAAAGATAATATGTGCCTGAGGAGCTAAATAAAATTGTACAATAAAAAAGAAACAGACGGTGCCATTTTGGGATATGACATTTCAAGAATTGATTTAAAACATGTTTTTCGTGTATGCTACTATTTTTTTTCTTATCACAGACTGGAAAGAAAATGTAAAATATTCAGAAAAAAATCTGAGAAAAAGTTTTGACCATAGTAGTTTTGAGAAATAATGAAATTTGCTTAGCTTAAGAAGTTTTAGTTTTCTTAAAGTAATTTTGTATATTCTGAAAGGGTTTAAAATAACATTTCAATAATACAAAATATAAACATTACAACATTACAGAATTTATAATTTTATGCTACCACATAATTATTTTGTGTTTCATTCTGAAATATGCCTTGGATCTTGAAGTGCCAGTTAATATAGAAAAGGTTATACTTTAAACCTTAAAGAAAAGAGGTGGCTTCACAGAACTACTCTTTTTCCCTTAAATCCTTTTTAAGTCAAGGGTGGGCAAATTATTGTCCTCCAGATGTTTTGAGTGCAGTTCCCATAAATCTTATTGTTGTGACTATTGGTAAGAAATTAAAACAATTATCCAGAACATTTGGAGGACACAAGAAAGAGAGAGGGAAGAAGGGAGGGAGGATGAGAATGAGAGTGAGAATGAATGTATGGTGGTTATAAGCAAAAACAATTCATGTGTTGTACAGTTGTGACAAGAAGATAAATAAATCTGAAAACTTGTTTATTTGAAATTGGGTACAGCAGAATTTCTGAAAGGCAGATAAAATAAGTAATATTGTATAGTTTTCTTCTTCCGAGTTTTATTCCTGCACTATGACAGGATCCATTTGTTGGCAAAACTGTCTCAATTTGGATTGATCCAGGGCATCTTCAGGGGCAACGCCTTTATGTTTCATGTCCTCCTTGATGCTATCCATCCATTTTTTCTTGGATCGGCCATGTGGTTGCTGGCCATCATGATCCAGATGCATTGGTCCTTGCCACCAATTCTTCTCCACCATGTACAATGTGTCTGTACCATTTAAATCAGGGCTCTCAAACTCCCAGCTCGTGGGCCGGATGCGTCACGCATTGGTCACGTCCATGCCTGGTTTAATGAAGGGGGAGAAAGTTCCAATATGTCATGTGATGCTACCCTGACTACGTGAGTTTGACACCCCTGACCTAAATCTTCCTCAATTAAATGGTATAAGTTGATGGGACCCCATAAGTGGGCCTCTGTTGCTGTATGAGCCCTCTGGAATAATATTTTCCCAGTTTTATGTGGCTCTTAGTTGGATCCTATTTAAACAAGTCTTTAAAATCTGACTCTCAGGTCTTGGGCTAGGGTGGACCATTTTTTGAAAGTTTGATAAAGAACTTTGGCTCTGTTGAGCTTGAGGGAAGAAATAAATTAAGTCTTTAGATGTTAAGATGTTTAGTGAATTCCAGACATTTATTCTCTATCTTTGAAATGTTCTTAAATAGCATTTTGTTTGTCTGTGATCTACATTTAGTAATGTGTTAAAAGAGCTGAGCTTGCTATATATTGAGCAGCTGCCATATAATAAATTGCCTACATTGCTAGTTGTAATTTATATAATATATATTATTGTGAGATGCCCAGAATCAGTTTGAGTTAGGGGGTGTGAGTGCCCAAATTGAATTGAATTAATATTTTTAGCTAGGACTTGTTATATGGGTCTTTCTCTCTTCCTCTTTCTTTATTCAATTCATTATTTTTATTATATTATTGTGGTATTGCCTTGCCATTGTTTCTTAACTTTACCTATGAAATACTGAAAAAAAATCAAAATTCTTTCATTCATTGTTTTTAATGAATGGAAATGATAGAATGAATCTCTCTCTGTGTAACAATTTTGCAAACTATTTTCTATGATCTTGGATAGAGAATGTAGAATTCAAGTCCACTGAGGAAGATTTAATTGAGCTGGAGGTCAGGAATCTTTTGAAGGAATTAAATGGACAGTTCTAAATGTGGAAAA
This sequence comes from Laticauda laticaudata, assembly GCA_004320025.1. NCBI lineage: Eukaryota > Metazoa > Chordata > Lepidosauria > Squamata > Elapidae > Laticauda > Laticauda laticaudata. The sequence continues at coordinate 55,536 of BHFT01055214.1, read as the reverse complement.
GAGAAAGATAGTGAAGCACAAGAATATGTGCAGAAAATAGTGGAATGTGGAAAGAAAACTGTGGAAATGGAAAAGAAGAAAGAATTAGGAAGGGATATTGAAACAAAAGGAAGAAAGGTAGACCTCTGGCATGCAGCAGAGAAATTGTAAAATGTGAGATTCTCATCTCTCTCGAGATACAGACAAAAGAATGGGCATTTTTTATATGAGATTGATATAGAAAGTAAACAGTGAGAAAGCATAAATGAGACGACTGGGCTAAAGAAATAAGTAGAAACCAGTGCATCACTGCCTGTACAGAGCAATGACGGGATGGTGTTAGGAAAAAATAAAAGTTGCTGACATTAGTGAAGAGGAAGTTCAACTTCAGACTCTGCTGGCAATTTATACAGCAGCTGTTAAATACTGAAGTTATTCAAAAACATTTGTTAGGAGACCATAGAATCTGGCATGTGTGACTGTCAACAAGCAGCTGCTTGGCTCCTTCAGAAAACACATCCAGCAAAGTGTTAATGGGGGAATTAAGTGGAGGGTCCCTGTTTCCCAGAATTGAGGCAAGAACTGAGCAGTGAATTAGAAGGGGCATTAGAGTACAGTGGTATCTGCCTGAGGAAATAGATTTGTTCATTGGAAAGAAAGAATACAGAATTGAAGGTGGTGAGCCAATTAGAGGTGGTGAGCTAATTGGACTGGAAAAGTTGGTGTGAATTGGATAAAAGTTTTTACTGGAGCTTTTATTCCACTCTAATCCAGCAAGATTCTGAGCAGTGTGGATGGGCTGATGTTGATATCATGAAATATCATACGTAGTGATATTAGACGATCATTCCATCCAGAATACTACTTCTGCAGAACCCTCCCCTTATTTGACTTTGGTAAGAGCAGACCCTGGATTGGAAAGGTTAGGAATTTGTAGAAATATGGGCTGATAGACATTGCCTTCTATTGCAGTGAAAACTTTTGCATAATCACATCTACACTAGCTTCAGCCTTTCCTGTATTAGATGGCTTTAATTGTTGTCACACATTCCCTTGCTGGTGGATTGTTTAGGGTGCTGCCCTTGAAAAAGTCTGAAAACTTAAGTGGGTGCAATATGCAGCAGTCTGTTTCCTCTGGTAATATCACTACTACCAAAGTTCCACTGGCTGCCAGCTAGTTTCCAAGTACAATTAAGATACTGCTTATCATGGATGGGTCAATTCAACTTTGTTAATCAACTACAGAAATCATTTAAGTGCCTTCGCATAGTTGAGTTTGTCCTTCCAGTAAGATCTGGAAGAGAGATTTTGTTGAGGATTCTACCAGTAAAGAAATGCTATCTTAAGTGACTCTGAGCTAGAACCTTCTCAGCAATGTCTCCTTTATATGGCATAGCTTACTCTGGATGCTCAAACTAGGCCTTTTTTATTTTCAGAAAACTCTAAAAAGCATTTGAGGACAGGTAAAATCATATTGCCCCAATGGTGCTGTCATTGAACTGATGATTTATAGTTCATTTGTTTTAATTTAAACAATTAAAATTATTTAAAGAAATGAGTTTAGCAGCCTAACCACAGAAATGTATGGGGATGGGGGGATATGGACTTTTAAAGACCACAAAAATATGAGCCTTTCTTTAAAAAAACCCAAAACTTTATTAATTACAAAACCAAAATGTCGAACAAACAGAACACACACAAGAGGCAAAAAAGAAAAGAAAAATAATAAAAAAAAATATGAGCCTTTCTATAGGAAGGTTTTTTAAAAGGCTTTCTACATTGGACATTTTTATTGATCTGGAAGTCAAAACTGTTAGAACCAAAAAAAAGCTAAGCAAATAACAGGTGAGAAACTATGTGTCAAATACCATATGCTAGTTTGTCTCACTCACAACAGATGTCCTTGAAGTTTCTTTGAGGCTGAAATAAGTAGACATTGTTTCTAATGTTTTTGGTTCATAATTTATTATGCTTCAAAGTCATAGTAGTAAGCTTTCCTTGTAGGATAGAACTTGAATGGGTGCTTTATATTAAAAATACAGATGGATGTGATATAGTTTCTTGGCTTAGTAAGTGTTATTAATTTTCTAGATTTGAGCCAACATTTTGCTTACCCTATCTTAAATTCATGAAAATCTGTTTCTGGAGTTGTATTTAAGTTAAATAAATAAATAAAAATTGACCTATATACTACTAAAACTCTTGTGTCTGTTTTGTAACCTTTAATTGTAAACTAAATGGTGTATTGTAGGGCAAGAATTTTTGAGCCAAGATACCTCCCACAAACAAAGTCTTTGATTTTTGGAAGTGTCAACAATGGAGAAAAAGCAGGAAAGGTTACAAGTTGCCTGGATAAGTTTCCCCAATCCACACAACCTTCTTAGCCCTTCTGTGCTCCCGTGCACTGGCCACTCATACACCGCCATGCACTCTTCCTGATCTGTGTCACCACCCCCATTACATTTTCTTGACCCACGTAGCACCTCTTGCTGTCCCTGTGCATTTTTCTTAACCTGCACTACACCCCTGCATGTCCTCTCCTGCAGATCCTCATGCACATCTGTGTACTCTTTCCAACCTGCAGTGGATCCCAATGCAGTTTCTGCATTGGGTAGGATGTGCGGAGGCATGCAAAAGGCACCAAGGGATAGGGTGTGTGTGGGAGTCCACAGGTGTTAAGTAAGAAAATATCTCTAAAATGATGACTCGAGGGTCATGGATTTTTTAATATAACATAAATGTATCCTGGCAGATTTCTTGAAATAAAATATCTAACTAGAGAAAAAGTTTGAGTATGTTGTTCAGAAAAAATGACTTTATGTAGATTTTAGGGATAGTTCCTGAAAAAAATATAATTTCAGCCTTTGATTTTAGATGTAAGCCTCGATACATCTATTTGAATTTCTTATTTTGATTAAACGACATCTTCTTGGCTTTCTGCTGAAGCATTTAATAGGTTTAACTATTAAATAGGGTTGTCCACTAATCCTGTAGTGTTTCAAAGTTGTGACTTCATTTGTCCCTTATTGGCATGTATGGAAATTTATTGAGTTGATTAAGCAAGCATGTGTGCTGTTTGTACCATATTCAGCCTTACCTATTATCTTCAGTTGCTAAATATGACGCACATTTTGGACCAAAGAAGTTAGTGGCCAAAGTTGAAGCTGATGTGATATGTTCATATAAATATAGAAGAAAAGAGGAAAATAGAACATATTCCTTTGTCCCCAACATTTGCTGAAAAATGAAGAGAAATAAATATCAACTAAGGCAGTGGAAAAGAAAAAAAATAAGGATTTGAGTAAAGAAACCACCATAGTAGCTAACTTTTAGTCTCTGATTTGTTTTCTTACCAGTCTTTTTTATGATTGAAGCTATACTTTTTTAAAGGCTAGTAATTACTTTGGCCTTTATAATTATTTTATATAATGCTGTGAACCTTATTACTAGTTACTCCTATGTGGGCTAGGTAATGGTCAAATGGATTAACGTGAAGAATAGATATTCAGGAACAAAGAGTTTATTTAAAAGTTTCTTCTCTAAGAAAAATATAAGTATCAAAAAAGAATGATTTATTAATATCATTTGACCCAAAATTTTATCAAGTATGATATAAGTTATTTTCAATAAAAAAGAAATTATAGAATTGAGTTTGATGAGCTGAACTGAATGTACAAGAAAGTCTTTGTCATAGGATGCTATTTTCATGAAAAACATTTCAGAATTATGCTTATACTATTTTCTACCCATTTATTTTTCTTTGCCTTAATAGTGAGCAAAGCATCTGCCAAGCACGAGCTGCTGTAATGGTCTATGATGATGCCAATAAGAAATGGGTACCAGCTGGTGGGTCTACTGGATTTAGCAGAGTTCATATATATCATCATACAGGCAACAATACATTCAGAGTAGTTGGCAGGAAGATTCAGGATCATCAGGTGAGTTATTTAATCATCTTTTTGACAAATAAACATTGTCTTTTTAGTTGATTAAAACCAATGCAAGGATAAAACTAATGAAAGGGAAGTTTACTGTATTATTCAGACACACATTAAGGTTTTCTAAATATTATTAACTATGAAACTAATTAAAGTTTGCTATATTGGTCTTTCTCTGAAAGCAGATAAGATTAACTGAAGTAATGGTTAGTGGCTGAGTGTTGGAAAAATAGAATATAAGGAATATTGTAGGCTTGGTTGTGACCAGTTCACCTACTGATTTATCCAAGATATTTTTTGGTCTCCATCTTCTACTTAGCTATATTCCTTTTGATTAAAAAAAAATCAAATGGTTTTGTTTAAAGACTTTGCATTGTCTCAATAAAATAGTTTTGATAATTTGTTTATGCTCCCAGTATTATTTCATTATTGTAGATCTTACTGAAAATATTCCTGCCTCCATATGTAAGAAAGTACTTCTAGAATGTGCTTCCAGAATTGTAATGCTACGGTGGTACAATTTTAGTTATGTGTTTATTTCATGGGGAATCAGAGACTCTGAAAATTAATATTATAATAGTTTATATAATTATATTTACTATGTCAGATTAATAATTGACTGTCCTGGTCTACCAATGCAACGAGGAAAAATCAGGCCAGGGTAGCTTCGACCCGATCTACCTGGTGCAAAGAGAAAACATGACAGCAGTTTGGGGAGTGGCATCAAACTGGACACACCCACCCAGTCAGCCACACTCGCCCAGCCCCCCGAGTCAACCACTCAGCCCTGATGCAGCTCTCAATGAAATTGAGTTTGACACCCCTGCTGTAGAGGGTCTCTAAACAAGGGGCTGAAGGCCTATTCCGGTCACAAATAGTTAATTGCTCCGGGCTCTGTACAATTGGACAAGGAAGAGAGTTCCATTTGGGGAGACTCCTCTCTTCACTGTTTTCTCAGTTATACCAGTTTCCCCCATTGCACATTTCACCTCATAGATCTGATTTTGGTTCTGAGCATAGCTCAATCTAGATGGCTCTTGATCAAAAAGAATATATGTACTCATGCCCAGGAATTGTCTCTAGTCATTGCTATGCATATATTATCTATGCCTCCAGTATAGAAGAGTTGTAGCTCACAGCTTAAAGCTTCAGATAATGTTTCTGAACTTGATATTTCATATTATCAGCTCATGAACAGTCTGGATTTTTTTTCCAAATTAAAAAAATGTGGGCTGTTGGCTTCTGCTGTTTATTTTGCAGAGTTATCATGCTGATTTCTGGACTAAACCCACCCCAAATCACCCTGACATTTCTAAGGCATGTTCAAAGTTACACCAGACTTCTTTTCTTCTTTTCTAATATTTTAAAATATAGTAATGAACCTGCCATTACCATCCTTCCTCTCATTTTAGGATAGTATTAACTTTATTGTTTCCTTCTTGCAAAATGTCATATCCATAGACTTGTGGGATGATACATTAATATACCTACGGTACCTATCATTGATCTTTTGCTGCTTTATAGTAATGCATCCGTAGTAACGGATCTATTTATCTTTTGTTTTACTATTTGTCATTTCTGTCTATTCCTTTGCTTCCTTGGTATCATTTTATTCCTTTATCTAGATCAGTGGCCCCCAACCTTTTCAACACCAGGGACTGGTTTTGTGGAAAGAGGTTTTTCTGTGGACCAGAAGGGGCGTGGTTTCATGTGCTTCCTGAATCCCACAGATGGGGCTTCACTTGTTTGCATTGCCCAGTTTCTGGCATGCTGTTGCCTGGCGCCAGTCCAAGGACTGGGGGTTGGGGACTCCTGATCTAGATGACTGACTGGCTCTTACTGTATATTCTCATGTTGATCTATCTGCTACTTAGCTTAAGTTTTTCTCTTTGTTTGGCATATTGGCCTCCAGATTAATTATGATAACTCTTCCATTATTTTCTTTCAGCTTATCTAGCACAATATACCACTAGAGCAGGGATTTCAAACCCGTGGCCTGCGGACCAGAGTCATGTGTTGGCCATGCCCACCCCCATTTTAGTAAGGGAGGGAAGTCACAATATGTCATATGCCAACGTGACACCGTATGTTTGACACCCCTGCCCTAGAGGAAATGTTGCTGTTACTGTTGCTGCAATGTGCTCTACATGGGGCTGCTCATGAAGACCACCTGGAAGTTACAACTGGTCCAGAATGCAGTGATGCATGCAGTGTTGGTGCCTTTTGGTTTGCCCATATTATATCCTTGTTGTGCACTTGCTCCAAGTTTCTTCCAGGTGCAATTCAAGGTGCTGTTTGTTACCTTAAAAGGGCTTCATGGCATGAGATCAGACTATCTGAGGGTATCTGTCCATCCTGCCAGAGTGGAGAGGGTAGGCATGCTCCAGATCCCTTCCCTTAAACATTGCTACTTGCAGGTTGTTGAAGGTGGGCCTGGGCCTTACCCTTTAGAACATCCTGCCTCTTGAGACCTGACAAGCCCCCACCCATTTAATATTTCCAGAGAGCACTTAAGACCTGATTGTTTTGGGACAGAGTAAAGTCAAATTTAGATGAGAATGTTGCAGATTGCATTAGGGAAGTTTGGTTGTGGCACCATTTTTTTTCTATTTTTGGTTTTATTATCTGATCTTTGCTTTTATGTTGCATATATTGTTTTTAGTGATTGCAAGCCATCCAAAGTTTGTTTCTAAGATGAGCAGCTATACAAATGTTTAAAATAAATATTTGACTTTTATAAAATATAAGGTATTTCTTAACTTTTCTTGGCTATACCAATGCCCACAAAAAGATACTTCTAAAGCCCACAAAGAATAGAAGTTCACACAGTTTCAGTTGACACAGAAAAAATGGAATTTTTCAAGACACTGTGTTAAAATGAAAAAAAATCACTGCATTTGTTTTATCAGATTGATATTTTTAAAATGTGCTGTCAAATTGGAATTTGAGTTTTTGGAATGACATAGATTTTTTTCAGAGTGATCTGCCTTAACCTTGTTTTTCACATCTTCCATATCTTATTTCTATTTTGAGTGCAATAATTAGTTTGTTTTGCTGTCCATTGTATAGATTTTCCCCAACACCAAAGTTCAAAAGCATGACTCTTTCTATTATCCTGTTTCTTCAAAGTTCAGTTTTTGTTCCCATAGAGTGTGGCACGCTGGCACAGGGAAAACCATTATTGATATGATCCTAGTCTTTGTAGGTATAGACCCCTACCATGTCATCTGGATATTATTTCCAAGGCTTTCTTTACACTTGCCAGTGCAACTTTATGATGTATCCTCCCCCCCAAACGTTTTGTTTTATTCAGAAACTTAAAATACAAACTCCCCCCGAAAAGGGAAAAATCTTAAAAAACAAAACAAAACAAAGTTAAACAAAACATTAAAATGTGCATTAGAAAAGAAAAAAGACAAAGATGCATACATTGTCCAGTTGAATACCGATAAGTATATTGCAGCAATAATAATTTCCTCTCTTATGAAGCAGGCCCATAATTTATAAACTTCTACAAGTCTGTTTACAACCAATTTGACCAGTCAGCCATCTACTGTATATTAAAAATGATGTAAACAGGTAAACTAACAGCAAAGTCAAACTTCAAAATTCTCTATTAACAATCTATTATTGTATTTAACTTGTAGAGAATTTACAGTGGCTTCTTAACTACCACAAATCAAAATCCTTTTCTCTGATCCATCCAGTATCAAATATCTTCGTTTGCTTCTTAATAATAAATTTTTCCCTTAAGATTTTGATTGGTATCTTTTCCAACAATTGCTTCTCAATACCCTATCCCCCAGACCTCTCTATTATAAGTACCTCCACAATAATATAGTCCAAAACTCTTTAGAAGTTGAGGTCCATGATAAAAGCATAAATCTTTCATTCTCAAGGACAAGAGAAGTAAATGTATCATAGCAGAATGACCACAGAAAAATTGATATAAAATTTCCCACAATAAAAAGTAGTTAGAAAAATGGGAAATTTCTCATTCAGCAGAAGTTAAAAAAAAGATCAGAGTTTTAAAAAAACTAGTAAAATACAGAATCCTTGTAGTAAAAATGCAGTATAAGTGTAAATTAAAACGAATAACTTTCACTGCCCAGGAATGGGTCCTCTCACAATCGACTTCCTTACAGCAAAAGTGAAAATGATTTAAAAGTCTGAAATAAACAGTAAAAAAATAAATAGAAAAAAGGTTTATGTTAAAGTCCAGCAAGGCGTCCTAATAAGTCAGCATTCAACTAGTCAATTAACAGTTAAATATATAAATCAAAAAGTAAAGAAAACTTTAAAATGTGCAGTTAGAACCAAAATTTGTTTAAAGATAACAAATTGCTGAAAGGAAAAGATGGAAGACCCAACCCTCCGAATTGCTGCTACTGAAAACTGATTGTCAAGATCTCTTTTCCCAGCAGGTGCACAATCAAAGAAGGGTCATCTTAGATCAGTGGTTCCCAAACCTTTTCAGTCCACTGCCCCCTTGGTGCTACAAACTCATCCTCAGTGCTCCCCACCCAGGGTGGGATTCAAATTTCTTGGCAACCACTTCTGTGGGTGTGGCTTAATTTATGGGTGTGGCTTGGTGGTCATGTGACTGGCTGGGTGTGGCTTGCTGGCTGGGTGTCGCTTGGTCACATGACTGGGTAGGTGTGACCAGATGGCCATGTGACTAGCAAACCAAATACAAGTGGTCTTCGCTTAATGGCCAGTTGCTTAGCAAGTGTTCTAATTATGACTGACCTCCCCAGAGCTACTTGACCTGTTTTTGGAGTTTTGACAGCCATGCGCAGACACACACACACACACACACCCTTCTAATCCTGCTAGAGCAGGTGATTGAACTAAATATCTCATTCTCTTTCTTTCTTTCTTTCTTTCTTTCTTTCTTTCTTTCTTTCTTTCTTTCTTTCTTTCTTTCTTTCTATCTATCCCTTCCTTCCATCCCCCCTTTCTTTGTCTCTCCCTTTTCTTCCTTTCTCCCTTTTTTCTTTCTTTACTTTCTTGTCTGTTCCTTCTCTCTTTTTCTCTTTCCCTCTTTCTCTCTCTCTTCCCCCCTCTCTTTTTTTTCTCTCTTTCCCTCTCTCTCTTTCCCCCTCTCTCTATCCCTTCCCTAGCCTATCTACCTATTTTCTGCCCAGGCAGACATGGCCTAATCTGTCAAAAGCCTGGGCTAATCCTGCATCACTCCATTTCTCCTTTCAGAGGCCCCGGCCCTTAATCTCCCCATTTCATTCCCCAAGACCTTCTCTTTCGTCGTCCCACAGCCATGACTTTACCTTCCTCCAGTGGCTGGCTGCCAGGGAAGGCAAGCCAGGGTTGAGCCATTGTTGTTGCTGGGCTCCCCACCAGCCCATGTTGCCCTTATCGCAAATGCCTGCAGCCACTGCATGTTTATTTCGGTGTGGCTGGACTGCAGCCTCACCGAAAAAAACACGCGGTGGTTGGAGGTTTTTTGCAGTGAAAATTACCAACCTCTGGCTTTCCTTTGCTTCTCCAACATGCCATTGCGACTGCATTCTAGGCGCTGGCCCCTCAGGTCCACCTATTGATCCCGCTGCACCAGAGGGACTTGCCCAAGCAAGTCCAAGTGGAGTGGTGCAGCTGTCAATGGAGTGAGCCCGTATGGCCGCCACCTAGAATGTGGTGGTGGTGATGCGTCGGAGAAGCAGAGCAAAGTTGGAGGTTGGTAGTTTTCACTACAAAAAAACCTCCAGCCGCTGTATGTTTTTTTTGGTGCAGCTGGACTTCAGCCTTACCGAAAAAAGACGTGGTGTCTGGAGGCTTTTTGCAGTGAAAATTACTGACCTCCTCCTTTGTTTGCTCCGCTTCTCCAACGTGCTGCTGTGGCTGTCAGCGATTGTCACACATGCATGCAAATGTTGCGTATGCACAATAAGGACTGACTGGGCAGGGAACGGAGGAGTGGGTGGAGAGAAGTGGGACCGGCCAGGGGCCCGTGTTTCCGGTTCTCTGAATTACTGGGAACAGTAATGAACTGGTAGAATCTCACTCCTGAATTGTGCCCTGTGAGGGGTCCACCTCCAGCACTCCTCTATCGCCCCCCTTGCCTCTTAGCACCCCCCTAAGTCATCCCACCCCCCCAGGGGGTGGTACTGCCCACTTTGGGAACCACTGTTTTAGCTCATTCCTAACTGCTGTTTGTTCATCATATAGCTTTGGCAGTAAAAGTAGCTGGTTGTTGGGAGGAGAGAAAAAAAATACCAACCTGCTGCTCAGCATGCCATCTTGGGGGAAGCCTCGTTTGTGATGTATTTCTTAATTGCTGGTTTCTTTAGTGTTAATAGTTGACAACTTTTATCTTTTTTGTCAATTTGAAGTCTGCACTTTCACTCTGCAGCTTGCAGATAGTTTGCATTTTCAACTATCAGAGTAGTGTAATCACCCGAGATTATTAATGTTTTTACTTGCAGTTTTAAAACTACACTCAACCAATGCAGCTTTTGTCAATATTTATTTAGCATGTAGCTTGAATAAATAAAGGGAGAGTACACAGCTTTGTTTCATATTTTTACTGACCTGGACCTATGTTTTGCCATGTTCCATCTAAACTGTTACTTCCTGACCTGTCTATAGGTCTTGCATCATGGGATTTCAATTTTTCCTTGGGACATTGCACAACTTAACATGGTTAACCAAATCAGATGTATTTCTATAATACATGAAGCATATATTGACTTATTTTTTATATTCTTTAGCTTTCTGATTTATTCAATATGTATCAGCAATAATGTGCCTTATTCTTTGCCTTTTCTAAAAAGTTACTGGTGTGAAGAGATTCAAAACTTTTAAGGGGACCCCAAATTAATGAAAATGATGATGATAATAAATAGGGAGTACCTAATACAAATTTTATTTGGATTTGTTGCTGACTAATCTAATTGATTTGTATAATGAACACAGCTAACATTTCTTTCACTAAACAGTTAACAGTTAGATTATTTATAATTTTTAGTGCCGTTTTTTTGATACAGCCCATCAATCTACAGATAGTTTTTTTTTCTGACCTGTGTAAGAAAAATGGATGTGGGAAATGAATGCTGTACTTATGAGTAGGCAGACCAAGAGCATGCTTGTACAGATAATATCCTGAAAAATCAGTTAACACATACGCGACCTACTTTTGACATAAAAGGTTACCTACAAGCATTTTTATACATTTATTTGGAATTTAACTTAGGTTTTTGTATGCTAAAGTATGCTTTTATATGTTATTAATCTGGCATGCTTCTAGAAACCAGATATAAATGACCTGGGACTATCATTTATGGTAGTTCCACCATGAATAAAATCCAAAGAAAATGTATGCTTAAGATCCTTTCAGCTCCTAATATAGATCCAGACTTTTTCTATTATCTTCAGCATATGGACTTTTTCTTTTATGGTTTATTTCATCCTGTTTGTGTAATTATAGTTAAATATTCATGTTTATCAATTATTTGGAAGATTGTATACTAAGTATCATTGCATTATTTTAGAATTTTCAACTATAAAACTAAATCTATTTAATTATTTTGTAACAAGAAAGTAAAATTGTGTGCATCATAATAAACCCATTTAGGGCTTAACTTTTCCATTGCTTGTTTAGGTGGTAATCAATTGTGCCATTCCAAAAGGATTAAAATACAATCAAGCAACACAGACTTTTCATCAGTGGCGGGATGCTAGACAAGTATATGGTCTCAACTTTGGCAGCAAAGAAGATGCCAATGTCTTTGCAAGTGCCATGATGCATGCCTTAGAAGTGTTAAATTCACAAGATTCTGGTAAAATTACTATTCATTTCTATATCATTTATATATTTCGATTTGCTTTAATTTGCTTTGAAGCCAATCTTCCTGAGAAAATCCAAATAATTTTTAACTCTGCCCTTTGCTCTGTAAAACACGTCTCTCGGGCAAAGACTGAGTCGAAACTGGGGAAAGAGAGGCATGGTTAAAAGTTTAAAGGACCCAGTCTCTGGGCAGAAAGGCAGAGTTAACCCATTCTTTGGATTCTCTGCTCAGCACATTGGAGAATGAGATGTTTCCTTTACTATGTGTACCATATTCTATGTGCAATTCCATAAGGAATAAACCCAACAATTTCACCATTATTACTTTCTCCTTTTTACGCTTTCCTTATTGGATACAATTATAGTTAAAAAATATAATTACGTATGCAGTTATGGCCCACCTAGACTCCACAAATATTAAAGACTGATTTGATTTGGTGTCACAAAGAACATTAAAAATATACATTTGTTCTGCTTCAGAAACCAGTAAATAGGATAATTCATTCTGGGTAGCTTTATTTCTTTTCTGCAGCCCATCAAAAACTTTGATGTACTACTTATCAGCAAATCCAGGTTGATTTAATCAGTATTCACGAGAGCCAGTTTGTTTCTTGAAGCTCCAGCACATTTTTAGAAGAAGAAACTATGTCTCAAAAGACATATTAAGAGCATCTACATAAATTTTTAATTGCTTCAAATCATGAGAAAGCAGTTTTAAAATTACAAGCATATCCAAAGTAGATGGATTCTCTGGGGTCTCTGAATCTTCAGAGAAATCTAGAGTTAAAATAGCTTTTTGAAGTTCCTTGGAGACTGGGACTTTTAACTTAGATACAAATTCAGCTTGCTTAGTTGCAGCTACAGCTCCTTATTGTTTTCTTTCTTCAGAAATTCAGCGAAGCAGGAGTAGAGTTTTTTCTGTTGGCATGATTTTGGATCATTATCTTCTTAAAGTACTGTGAACTAAGAAGAAGATACTAACAATATTACACATTCACCAAACAGTTTGAAATTAACAGAAAGTTTCAAAATTGTGAAGGGACTGAGGTAATAAGATCAGGCAGACACCATAGTGAACCAGTATAATTTTTAGCATCTTATGTCACTAATTGCAGCAGCGACAACTGCTGATGATTTGAAGTTCAGTAATGTTGGGGGAGTCTCAAACTGCCCTAACTTATATGTCAGCTGAAGTCCATGTGAACTGGAACATGAAGCAGCCTTCAAATTTCAAATCATCAAAATCCTGCAAGTCTAGTGGATGAGATAAGGAGATGTTTCCATTGTTTGGAGAAGAACAAACGGTTTTATTCAACATTCTATATTTTCAAATTTGTAAGTTTATTACAGTCTTGTGAAACAAAGAACACCTTGTTGAAAAATATTTGGCCCTTGAAAGGTTTCATACAGTTTAAAAAGAGGCTTCTTATGTGGTAGAAATCATTGTTTAAAATGCAGCATTAAAGGTTTTTTTTTTTCCTTCCATGGCTGTCTGTTAAAATATAGAAACCCTGCATTCAGTGATACATTGAAAATGTTCTGAATTCAGTACAATCCTTTAGGATCAGGCTATTTATTGCAGTGAAGGCATCTAAATTATTTTTATGCTATTAGCTCTAGGAAGTTCTGAATAACTAGGATCTCTGGAGGCAATTTTTTTTGTTTACTTTCCATCTTGACTATGTCATGGTTGCGATATGTATTGTAATTTGTTTACTTCAAACTGATTACATGAAATATGTTAATCCATTTTTTGTATCATCCAATTTGATTCTTAAACAATGGTCAGCAAATTTGACCATTTGATGTATATAACTTAAAATGTAAATCTGTGTGTCTTGCCTTATTGTGGCATTTTTCCTTGAATGAAACTTAGAACTGGAGTTCATCCTTTAATAAAGGGGAGGAGTGCAGGCTTTTATTTGGTTTTGTGATACTAATAAAAACAATGTATCTTTACCTGCCTTTTGAAATCATTGTTGATTCTTCTGGCAATCATACCTTCTTCTCCCCTCTATTAGCATTTTATTTAGGCAAATACTTGACTTCAAACCTTGTCTTGCCCAAAGATACAAGACAGTTTTATAGTGATACTAAATTTGATGAGCTGAATATGGTTTTGTTCAAAAATTATCAGAAATAACACATTAGTAGACAGTCAAAACTTGATGGAACTTTTTTTTCCCAAAAAAGGAATCATCTTTATAAAAGATATTGTAATAAAATATAACTTAATTTTCCTCAGGTCCAACGTTGCCTCGACAAAATGCACAAATTCCCCCACAAGTGCAAAATGGCCCAGCACAAGAAGATTTGGAAAGCCAGAGAAGGTTAGTCAGTTTTAAAAAGGATACAACTATTATAATAATTATGGTGATAGTTAAATGTTTTTATAGTAATTTAACAATTTTTGTTCTCCAGAATCTTTGTCATGGCCTTCTCTAATTGGACATTAATGGTCATTTATGAAAAAAATGGTCATTTATGAATAATTTAATAAAGAGCAAATGTTTCTGAAAATCTCTCTCTTCACAAGTATTTTTAGATAAAAATTGTATGAAATTTTGTGTGAAATTCAGTGAATCTGCAGTGGTGTTACAGCCCCAGTGTAACAATCGTTACGATCCTTTGTCTTCCACCAAACTTGAAGTTCCATCTGGAAGAGGTGGCAGATAATTTCCTCAATGTCTTTTCTTTGCAATACGTCCAAATAATTTTTGCAGCTTTCTTTTGGAATTAGTGAGAGCAGCAGGATATTCACAATAGTTGGCCTTCTAATGATCAATACAATGATAAGGACATCACTTCATTTGAGCTGATAATATATCAAGCTGTTATCCATTTTAAAGTAATAAATATTTTGAATCACTGGAATTAACTATGAAAGAGAAGTGCAACTACAATCTTGAGAGAAATGTTGATACCACAGTTAAAGTGTATATCATCTTTTATCTACCTCTTTTTCTACTCCCCTCTACCCAGAAACTGTTTTTACTGAGCATATGCAGTCAAATTAAACTTTTAATTGAAAAGTTGTAATGCTCACTGAAACAAAATGAAACTATTAATTCTTATGATTAAGACACTAGTTTATTTATTTATTTTATTTGTATGGTATCTATTATTGAAGATTCTAGGCAGTTAGCAATCAAATAAAAAACCCATTCATAATATAAACAAAACTAAAATAATAAATAGAAAATATAGTCATGCATTCGTCACATCATTCAATTATTCACAACATATCCTCTTCTGCCAAGTATTATCTTCTGAGGTGGGTAAAATGAGGACCCAGATTGTTGGAGGAAATATGCTGACTCTGTAAATCACTTAGAGAGGGCTGGCTGTAAAGCACTGTGAAGTGTTATATTAGTCGAAGTGCTATTGCTGTTGCTATTGCTATCAGGGTTTGCTTATTTAGAGGATATGTTCATCCAGTCATCCAAAATGGGCAATTTACAGTTCTTAGGATACATTTTTTGTAAACAACAGCTAAGGTATTTAATAGAATAGCCTTTGAACAATACTAGCACATGATATTTGCAAACACAATTTTTTTTGGTCACTGTTCTCTATTCTTCTGTCTTCCTCTGCTGTTAGCTTGCAGTTTGCTATAAAAATTTTTCAGAAAATAAACAGTTTCCCAAAAGCAATGATACTGATTAAGTGATAAGATTAAAACAGTGGTCCCCAACCTTTACAGCTCTGTGGATCGGCAGCAGAAGGAGGGGGAAAGGGGATGGTTCTGCACAAGTGGTGGGTGCGCATTTCTGCCATTTGCACAAATAGAGCTTTGCATGCTCACCCGACATTTGCGCTGCTGGTTTCCAATGAGCCACAGCCCAGTAGTGGGTCCAGGGGCTGGGGACCCCAGATTAAGAGGAATGTTTAAAAGGGTATATTGGAAATATTTATCTGTACTTAGCTTAGCTCAACATTGCTGACAGAGCAAATACATTTTAAGGTGGAAGCAGGGAGCAAGGAGTTGTTCCTTATCCTTAAACATTAAATATAATCTGATAATGATGGTTTAGTTTACTTTACTTTATTGTCATCACACCTCGTACAACGAAATCAAACACCATTTTCAGTACACATCATGACCATGACCATGAAAATAAACACAAACACACATCCTTCACCCTTCACACATTGAACTGGAAACCCCCGACACCACACCAAACAATGCACTATACAGCAGAATTTAAAAGAGCTACTACTCTGGGATAGAAGCTGTTTTCAGCCTATTTTTTCCTTGTTTTTATTATTCTGTACAAGTCTGCCAGATGGTAATAATTCAAAAAAGGATGCACAGGATGGAGATGGATCTTTAAGGATGTTTTGAACTTTCTTAAGGCAGTTGGGAGCTATAAAGCTCTTCCAAAGAGGGGAGAGGCAACCAGTGATCTTCTGGGCAATGACATTAACCCTCTGGAGGCTGCTTGCTAATCTGCCACTGTGCAATTTGGCAAACCATACAGAGGTGCAGTATGTTTAAAATGCTCTCTATGGTGCAGCGGTAGATCACCAGCAGTTTTTCATTCATTGTTTGTTTTCTGAGAAGTCTCAGGTAGTATAAATCTCTGTGCTGGCCCTTTCTTGACCAGGGCTGCAATGTGGGCCACCCAGGTCAGGTCCCCTTTTATGGTAACACCCAGAAATTTTAAAACTGGCCACTTGCTCCCACTTGATCTCCAATTGATAAGCAAGGGCTGGATTCTGATTTGTTCCTTCTATAATCCACTATAAGCTCCTTGATCTTATTTAGTGTTGGACCAAGTTATTGTCTCCACAACACGAAAGCAACTGGTCTACCTCATCTCGGTAGGCAGATCATTTCTCCCCCCCCCCGGAGATAAGTCTCACCACTGTCGAATTCTGCAAATTTATCAATAGTTATTACTGGAGTGAATGGGAATGCAGTCATGCCCATTTTAAGAAAATATAGTAAGGAAACTTCTTGGTTTACCAAGGCTTTGGTGTCGGTAGGAATCGTGAACGTGCATGGTTCCTACTGCGCTGCCCGCTGGAGTGCCCTCGATCCAGCTGGATTTGGGGGCTATAGTGTACCCCATAGAGGTAACAGAAGATAGGGAGACTCAGGGTCCGGGGAATCGCCACCCCCCCCCTCAGCTGGCTTTAACTCCCTTTTCTGAAAGTGTGTAGCGGCGGTCAGCAATGGCCGCCACAAAGAAGCTTTCATCTGGATAAGAATGTCCCAGGAGGAAGCTTGAGAAAGTGAAAGTTTTGGCTAACCGGAATAATAAGTAACATTTAATACCCTGGAATTTAAGCTTCATTTAAAGATACATCGTTCCCGACGAAGATGAAAAAGCAGCGAATGAAAGTAAAAAGGAAAAGTTTGTTTTTTTCTTCACTCTCCTTCCTTACGGTGATAGCAAATGAATGAGAGAAATCGGAAAAACCTTTTTGCATCAGCGAGGTAATTAAATTGAAAATTGGAAGCCGGCGGGAACAATAAAGATTTTTGAGCATTGAAAAAAGAAAAAAACTTTTTTTTGTTATAAGTGGGAAGGGAGAGGAAAAGAATTATATTAAGATTTTCTTGTGAGGAGGCGCCTTGGAATTTATAAGATTAGAGCAA
The DNA here is from genome assembly GCA_004320025.1 of Laticauda laticaudata. Lineage (NCBI taxonomy): Eukaryota > Metazoa > Chordata > Lepidosauria > Squamata > Elapidae > Laticauda > Laticauda laticaudata. The sequence continues at coordinate 38,213 of BHFT01055214.1, read as the reverse complement.
AACTGTAACAAAACTTCTAAAAGATATCTTTTTAATCTGGAGCTTATAACTGAACTATAACCCCAGGGAAGAGAAAATATAAAAAGAAGAAAGTCGTAAATGAAAACAGACTGTGCGTATTTGGATTGCTTGGGACTTTGGGACTTTTTGGAAATTATTGGATTGCTTGGTGACTTTGGGACTTTTGGAAATTTATTATTTGAAAAACTAAAAATATTTGGGTTGTCTAAAAAAACTTTTACAATGGCACTACTTGTTTGATGAACTGAAAATTGAATTTAAAAAGCTAAAAGAAAGGATCAAGAAGGGAAGGGCTCTTCTGGATCTTGTTTTCCATTTTTTAGAAATGGTGATTTATACCTACCAGAAAACTACAAGAACAAGAAGACTGGGATGAAGAAGAAGCCCATCTTTAATGAACAAACAACTTTAGCCAGGGAGAAAAGGGAAAGAGGGGAAGAAATGGAGAATTTAAGACTAAAAAAACAACCAAAAAAGGGAAAAATAAGGTGAAAAATTGAATACAATTGTCAGAAAGCAACAGAAAAGAGAAAATACAGAAAGAAGGTGGAATTAAGAGACAAGGGCGGTAAAAGACAGGATTGGTAGAAGAAAGGAATGCGAAAAAGGGAAGAAAGTACAAAGGTTTAAATCAAGATGTAAGAAACAAATCTATTCAGATGATAGTGGGTAAAAATATGACTAAAAAAGAAGATTCTTGGCAAATACAGGTAAGATTTGTAATGTTTGTATTTATATTGTGAAATAATGTTAGAAAATGGTTAATAATAGAGCTAATTTGCTATGGGAATTATTGTTTTTAAATTATATTATTAAACCGTATTCTTTTTTATTTTATAATATTAGAAGGTAATTTAAGAATGTACTATAAGTAGAACCGAAGAATTACAGGATAAATTTTGTGTTAATGAAAAAGGAAAATAGAAAATTGGAAATAAGAAACAGACAAAAGATTATACTAGGAGACAGAGGGGAAAGAGCAGGATTGGAGGAAAAGAAGGGGACAAAGGGGAAGAGAAAGTTACAAAGGGTTTAAAACAAGATGCTAAGGAATAAGATTTATTTTAGTATACTTGGGTAAAAATATGATTTAAAAAAGAAAATACACCAAGATTGTATTAGTTGTATATTATATTTTAAATAATCTGTAGAAAATTGGATTTCATAATCAGCTTAATTGCTATGGAATTATTGTTTTAATTACCTATTATAAAACTTTATTCTTTTTTTATTTTATAATATTAGTAAGGTAGCTTCAGAATGTACTTAAGTAGAATCAGAAGTGAAAAGTATATGTTTTCCTAAGGTTAAATTTAGGGAAAGATTTTAAAGGGCATATATTGCAATTCTGTGATTACAGGAGAAACTTTGTGTTAATTGAAGAAAAGATAAATAGAAAACTGAAAATAGAAAACAGGCAAAGAAATATGTCATAATATTTTAAATTGAGGATGAAAATAAAATAGAATTAAGCGAGAGTTGAAAAGAAGGAGGAAGCTATATAGAAAACATTTAGAATGGAATAAAGCATATGAAATGGAGATAAAAAAGTGAGCATTAATTTTGAATTATGTCTGTATAAAAAGATGTAACCCGGAACTAAGCTCTCTTCCAAAAAGAAGTTTTATGTTATTATGTTTTGTTTTTGTTTGTGTATGTTTGTTTATTGAAAACTAATTAAAAGTTTTTTTTAAAAAAAAGCAATATAGAGTAAGGGGACTCAACACGCAACCCTTGTGGTGTCCAGTTTAAGAATTAAGGACTAAAGGCATGATAACCTAATCTGAACCCTCTGTGAGCGCCTAGACAGGAAACCATAATCCAAAGCAGATTGAATTAGAAAGCCTCACAGGTCCCAAGAGTTTTGGACACTAGTCTTTTTTGGGAAGATTATTGCTGCTTGTTAAACGCTAGAACTTAAATCCTACAAAAACATCCTCACCAGTCCTTCCTGCTGTTCTAGATGAGTCAAGCCGTGTGAAGAGTTGATGGATATAGCGTTCCTCCGTAGATCTATTTTTTTCTGCATGCAAAACTGATTTTTTCAAATGTATTGCGAAGACAGAAATGAGTGCGGCAGACCAATTTCTCATGATATAGGAGTGAGTGCCACTGGTTTGTAATGCACTGAAGGTTATATGATATGGGAAACTTCTTTTGGCAGCGGAACAATGGTGGAAGCCTTCAAACAAGATGGAATATGTGGAACTGGGATAAGACCGATTGAGAGATCCTTGGTTAAAGGAACTCCAACCAACTGAATCAAGATCACAGTCTTTAACACCGGCAGAGATACATCAGGACGCGGCAACCTTCTAGGCGTCCACAGCCCTCAGAAATGCTCCTCACCTCCGTTCCTCCACAAGAAGGTTGGGGCTACAATTGCTGGTCGTTCGTGTTTTAATCTGTCTTCTGATGTCTCTCAACTTTCAAAAGCGAACAAAGTAAATGATTCAGCTTCCTCGTGCCAATGAGCATTTCCCCTCAGTAGGAACGAATTGGTCGGTGATGGTTTGTAATTTGTTGAAATCCCTCGTCCAAACCCATGCCTCATGTTATTTGCCAATAAAAATATCTCTCAATCTTCATTCTTATAATCAATCTTGGCCTTCCGAATACCTTTCTTATTCAGATAGCTCTGGCAATATCTGTATCTTGCCCCATCACCGACCCTAAAGACCTTGGTCTGTCTCGCAAGAGGCGCTGCGACTTCCTTGGTCATCCAGTTTCTGATATGTGAATAGATCCTAATACGTTTATTCCACAGTGATAGTATCTGTGCAGTGTTTGATATAGCACAGAACATTCAGTGCGCTCTTCTAGTGTCAGTGGTTGGTAAAAGATGCTCCCCAATTTGTGTTCTCAAAACAATCCTGAAGTTGTTGGGGAGCATCTTTTGGCCAAGGATTTCACACTGTCTTAGTATAGGCATCCCGTACATCCTAAGAGGGATGTACGCTTGGCTGCTTAAAGCAGTCGACATATGTCTGAATTGTCCAAAGTGGTAATTGTTAACCTTACAGCCATGTTTGATGTTGGTCATTATACTTTGTCCAATATGTTTGGCCGCTCTAGTAGCACACTTGACAATGCTGATTGAGAATTAGGAAGCATCATTTTTTAAATCAGCTTAATTAAAGTCCCACTGCTTAATGAATCCACAGCATCAGGATACTTTATTCTCGCTGATTACTAACCAATTGTTATACAAGAATCCCAAAGCTTATGGTTAGTATTGGCAATCAGGTGGACATTGAGACTTTGCAGTAGATCAAAACCACCTGAATTCCTGTGGAAGATATATGGATCTATGCAATTCAAGAGTCATCATACTCTCAGATTCCACAGAGCAGTGGCTGTCTATTAGGTTTTGTGTTATTGATACACCAGCTTTTTGTTCACATAAAGGCCTTAAACCTCCCCCTGTTGATTCTTGCCAAGAATCTCTACTCCTGTTCCTGCCTATGAGCTATGATAGGCCTTCCAGCTCAAACAGTCATCTGGAAGGAGTTGAATGAAGCCAAGTTTCTGTATTTAGCAAAAACAAGCAGATCTTGATTAATTTAGTCTTTGCAATCTGTAGCCTTGATTCATCACACCATTTTGTTAGTCAAAATCTTGCCATTTGGTAAAAGAAATACTACTTTGAATTGAAGGCTTGTGTTGGAAACTTACTCCAGCCTAACAGAAAACCCAGCATCCTCTCTGTCCTCTTCCTGTCGTCTCTTTCTCACGACTTCTTCCTCTTTCCTTACAGGGTTTAGTGATCCATGCTCCCAGGGGCCTAGCTTGCCCTCCTGTCAATTGTTATTGTAGAATTGTATAAATCATCGTTAATACTTTTCACATTTCAGTCCATTTGTAGCAAGGCTTGGCCAACTATAGATGCTCCTTGCCCCCACAGGATTCAATCAAGGAAAGGATCCAAAACACACACAGAATCATAACACACCTATACACTGAAAGATAGGAGCGGTTACGAGCATCTGTGTTGCACAGCCATTTTAAACAAACCATCTAGCAATATAGCAAATAAAGCCATGTCACCACTGGCCCAACGGATCAAAAGGACACAACGGAAGAGAAAAATGGTTACATCGTTGTTATTCGCCGCTCAAAAGGGGCGAAAATATGTGCTATAATTGGGAGCGGATAACACGGACGCAGGGAGACGCAGGCTGGCGGATGCAAAGCGGGCTATGCGGAACGGAAGCCCCACGGATGTGGAGGCGATGAGCGCATCTGCTAGGCTTTCTAGCAAGCGGGACGCGAACGGAAACAATGGTCAGAACGATGACCAAGCAGGATAAAGCGGAATTGCACAGCGGAAGCCTGCGGATGCCACAGCGGGAAGCAGAACGGATTATCTCGTGTTAATTTGCGAATGTGGGGGGTATGCATTGCACAGTACCGCCGCTGGATATACAGGAAGCAGCTCGCACGTGGCCAGCATTTGAGGAAAGACTGCTGCTGGATACCTCGAGTTCTTGCCTGCATGTCTGCCTGCAAGCCTTGCTGCCAGTCTGCCTCCAAGCCTGCCTCCCAGCCTCCTGGGCAGCCTCCCTGCCAGCCTTGCTGCCAGCCTGCCTTCCAGCCTCCCTTCCAGCCTTGCTGGCAGCCTGCCTTCCAGCCTCCCTCCCAGCCTGCCTCCCAGCCTCCTGGGCAGCCTCCCTTCCAGCCTTGCTGGCAGCCTGCCTTCCAGGCGCTCCCTCCCAGCCTGCCTCCCAGCTCCTGGCAGCCATCCCTTCCAGCCTTGCTGCCAGCTGCCTCCTTCCAGCCTCCCTGCCAGCCAGTCTGTCTGCCAGCCTTGGTGCTGCCTTCCAGCCTCCCTTCCAGCCCTTGCTGCCAGCCTGCCTCTCCAGCCTCCCTTCCAGCCTGCTGGCAGCCTGCCTTCCAGCCTTCCTGCCAGCCTTGCTGCCAGCCTGCCTTCCAGCCTCCCTGCAGCCAGTCTGTCTGCCAGCCTTGGTGCCTGCCTTCCTGCCAGGCTTCCTAACAGGCTTCCTGCCAGCCTTGGTGCCAGCCTTCCTGCTAGCCAGCAACCCCCACAACCATGGGGAAGAGCAAAGCCTCAGCAACCTCCGCCATCCCTGGCAAGTGGGACAGGACCACCCTCCCGCCCCATGTCCCTGACTCATCTTCTGCTGGGGCTTCTGCTTGCTTGGGCTCGCTCTTCTGTTGCTGGAGCTTCTGCTGTAGCTGCTCCTGGCAGTGGTGGCTTCTGCTGCGTACTCTGCTGAAAGCTGCTCCTGGCAGTGGTGCTTCTGCTGCTGTGTTACTCTGCTGAAGCTTGCTCCTGTCCTGCTGGTCTTGCTGGTCCTGCTCGTTCTGCTTTGTGCCTCCTGGACTTGCTCGTCCTGCTGTCCTGCTCGTGTTTCCTGGTCCTGGCTCGTGCTCCTGTCCTGCTCGTTGCTCCTGGTCTGCTCGTGCTGCTGCTGCTGCTCATGCTCCTGGTCTTGCTGCTGCTACTGCTGCTGATTATGATCCTGCTGATTATGATCTTGCTGGTTGATTATGCTGCTGCTGCTGATGATGATGCTGATTATGATCCTGCTGGGTGATGATGATGATGATGATGATGATGTGCTTGGTGTGGAAGGAGCACCCCTACACCTGAAACCCCTCTGATGAGGGCCCATCTTGGTCCTGCCAAAGGGAGGAAAGAGGCGTATGCAAGAACGGGAGAGGAGGCAGTACTACTTGAGGAAGCGCACGAGGATGAGGTGCTGGAGTGGCTGAGAGAGAACGACTATCTCTGGCGGAAGGGACACCGACTGTACAGGGACACAAGCGGAAGCAGGCTGCCTTGAGAGAGAGGGCGAGAGTCTGGGCTACACATCGGATGTGCTCCTCGGCTGGTGGAAGCACATGCACACCTGGTACGGAAGCTGCACCTCAAAAATCTGGCCCAGGCCACAGTTAACTGATGGACAGAGAGAACTATGTCATGGCCAAGTGCAGCTTCCTGGAGGGTGAGGTCGCACCGAGGAGCACCAGGAGCCCCTCTGTCTACCCTCTTCTCTCAGCAGCCTGCTGCGACCCAGTCCTCTTCCAGCTGAGAGTCAGTCCCTGTCTCCAGGCAGGTATCTGTGGAGCGTGCCATGCGCGGAGACCCCCAGGCAGGTGTGGAAAGCGTGGTGGAGAGCGATGAGGACTCCCTTGGTGTGGTGGGAGAAAGGAGCCATCGAGTTCCAACGCTGCCGAAGCCGCCATCCACCCACACCTCACCCTCCACAGTAAGGCAGAGAGCCAGACGGCAGGAGGGGCAGAGCCACAAGGTCCTGGTGGAGATCAGGGACACATCCGCACCAGCATAGGTCTCCTCTCTCAGCTGCGTCCCCATCGAATCCTCCAACACAAGCCCTTTCCTCAATTATGTCAACCAGACCCTCAAGGAGATTGGCGGATCCCAGTATCAGGTGGTGAAGGAGAGGATCACCACGCTGCTTAACAAACCTCCAGACCCAGAGGAACGTGCTCCCACCAGTCCAGGACTTCTCCTCCACCCAGTGATGTCCCTCCCATACCAAGGCTTCCACAGCCCCTCACCTTACCAGGGCTACAGCTACCTGGAGGTCCAGCAGCACAGACATCAGCCCTTCCCAGCCCAGGCACAGAGTCATTGGGTGACACCATTGCCACTGGTTCCAATGATGCCACCGATGCCAACCACGACAATAATGCCACCGACGACAGCGATGCCAGCCACGCCAATGATGCCACCCACGCCAAGTCCTCACCCTGCTGCAGACCAGGCAGCCCACTACACTGCTCCTTCCTCCATCCACAGCCAAGCCCGGCCTCAGTACATCTGTCCTCGGTACTGGGGCTGACACCACATGCATGGAGGAAGGATCCTCCTCAGCATCACGGGGCTGAGCCAGCTCTCTGACACCTCCCTCAACACACCGTCCCTTGTTGTCTCTTTCGGGGCCAGGCACTCCAACAACACCTCAGACCAGCACTAAGCAGCACCACCTTCCACAGCACCTGCAACCTAAACACCTAGACTGGGCCACACACCTCCGAGTGACCAAGAGGAGTGCCAGAGACTGGCTGCCTGGATATTTGTGGGACTTTATTTGGACACTTGACTTGGGACATGGTTTATTTTATAGTTGTTATTAATAAAGTTTATCTTTTGTTTCACACACTTGCTTCATTAATTTTTTTCTATAAAGTCTGGTGGAAACTTTTAGAAATGTGTTTAGCCTTTGCATGCTTGTGGGATGGGTTAAGATAGCTGGGATGGGAAGGGATACCTGTGGGATGGGCAGGGATACCTGTGGGATGGGCAGGGATACCTATGGGATGGGTTAAGATAGCTGTGGATGGGAAGGATACCTGTTTGGGATGGGTTTAAGATAGCTGTTGGGATGGGAAGGGATACCTGTGGGATGGGTAAAGATAGCTGTGGGATGGGAAAGGGATACCTTTGGGATGGGTTTAAGATACTGTGGATGGGAAGGGATACTGTGGAGGTTAAGATAGCTGTTGGATGGGAAGGTATACCTTGTGGGATGGGTAAAGATAGCTGTGGGATGGGAAGGGATACCTGTGGGCATGGGTAAGATAAGCTGTGGGATGGGAAGGGATACCTTTGGATGGTTAAGATAGCTGTGTGGGATGGGAAGGGATACCTGTGGGATGGGTTAAGATAGCTGTTTGGATGGGAAGGGATACCTGTGGAATGGACAGGGATACCTATGGGATGGGTAATAGTTGTGGGATAGATAAACCTCCAGTGCCAAGCATAGTGGGACTGTATGGTCCACCCTCCCAAGTGCCACCCTATGGCCCTTCATTATCAATTACAATGTAAGCATTGATCCACACATGTCAAACAAACACAGCTCTTTATTAAACGCCCTGTTCATTGTAGGCACAACCCAACATACATGGGCCAATCTCATCAGTGTGATGAGACAGGCTGAAGGAACCATCCATAAGCATCTACCATCTGTATCTTGCCACTCACCGCTCCAGCTGGGGAGTTGCACCAAGTGTTTCAGGAGGTTTTGCCGCTGCCTTCTTCGCCTCACTGTGAGGCTCTGTTGGGCCCTTTGCACACCCTCAGTGTCTATCAAGTTTTGCCCTTGCCTCCATTCCCACAGGCTCCATGTCCCCATTGCCTTGCTGGAGGTCCACGAGCCTGTTCTGCAAGACTGCGGTAGCGGGTGCGCATGAGATTGTGCAGGATGCAGCAAGCTTCCACGATCCTCCTCACGGTCTCTGGGTGATGCTGCATGTTGGTGAGAATTACCTGGAACCTGTTGGCCAGGATGCCAAAGGCGTTCTCCACCACCCGTCTTGCCTGGACAGCCTGCAGTGAAAATCCTCTCTTCACGGTGGAGGTATTTTGAGGTGTAGGGTTTCATTAGGTAGGTTTGAGGAGAAGGCATCATCCCCCACGATGAAGTAGGGCACATCTTGCGTGTCGTTGGGCAGCGGGTCTGGGATCTGGGAAGCCCACGATGAGGTTGATTTCCAGCCCCTCCTTGAGGTGACTGGCATTGTATACCTGGGCATCTGAAGATGAGCCGTTGCTGAAGCATCGATGTACATGAATTTGTTGTCAGCATCGACCATGGCGAGAGGATGATGCTGAAGAAGCCCTTGGAGTTTGATAAGTGGACCCCGACTTGGCTGGCGCTTTGCAGGCCACGTGCTTGCCATCTATGGCTCAACGGTGTGTGGTAAAGTTCCACTTCTGATACCACTGCTCTGCAACTTTTCTTCCATCCTTCTTCAGTGGAGGGGTACTGGAGGGCTCCTCCTTGTATTCTTCGATGATGGCCTGCCACCACTTCTCTGACAACAAAGCTGATGGTGCTGTGGGTGGCATCCTCCAGCCGTGCTGCATGCTCCTGGTAGGTGGTCCCTGAGGCCAGGTGGCGCAGAGTGAGTGTCACCTTGAGCCAGGTTCCAGGCTGGCAGGAAGTTGGTTTGTCTTTTTTCAACCTGGTGTCAGGGCGCTGCACAAGTTCGTCAAAACATGGCTGGAGGCATCCCCATGAAGTTCTGGAACGCCCGAGTTGTCTTCGCTCCTGAGCTCCACCATCAGCTTGTCGTAAAGTACGTACTGTGCTCTTCTGGCGAACCATCTTTGGAGCCAGACTTTTTTTGGGTGCCTCCTTTCTTCCCGTAGTACTGTTCACAGAGACTGTAGAATGTGTTTCGCAGTGTTTGCAGAAGGATGTTGGCTGCTGAAAGGATTTTTGTCGCAATCCACCGTGGACATGACTGGATGCTGTGGAAGAGGAAGAGTCAGATAAGGCTGCAAAGGTCTGCCACAGCTGGGCTGCTGGCTGAAAGTAAGATGCAAGACGAGTTGCTCCCCTTTTTATAGGCAGTATAGGTTGTCCCTTTGCATTCTCTAAGCATCCTCTAGGCATCCTTAATATCCGAGATAGTCCCTCTGCAAACGTTTTTTTCCGTTTTAAACGCTTTGTTTCCGTTCTGCATCCGTTAGGCATCCGTTCTGCTTCCGTTTCCACGTCCGTTCCGCTTCCTCCCTGCGTCCAGGCGGATGGAGTTGCGCGGATGCGCAGGCGGATGTCTAGCGGATATAGCGGATGCGTAACTGATGCAGAACAGATGTATAGCGGATGCAGAATGCGAATTGGATACATTTTTCCACGCAAAAGTTTTGAGCACCAAAATTTTTGGAGCGGATTGAAACGTCAATAAACGGATGCTGGACGGATAGAGAGGAAGCAAAACGGAGCAGTGAGTACATAGCGTGTTTCCAACGGATGGCAAGCTTTTTTGTCCGTTTTACATCCTCTTTGCATCCGTTGGTGCAGTGTGACATGGCCTTAAAAATGTGAATTTACAGTATCAATCACAAGACTGACTAAGATTCCCCCCTCCCTTTTGTGGGGGAACCTTTGAAATTACAACATGCCTAATGAAAGAGCTTACCATTACTCCTAGAAGTTCCAGCCATTGCAGTACCCCCACGTCATGTGAACAATATATGGGTGCTTGACAACCAGCTTGTAAGGAAAACTTATTGCAGTATCCTACCATTATTTGATCACCATATCCAACCTTCCCTTCTTGCTTTCCATAAGTAAACACAATGCGGAAGCTGGAAGAGAAGCTCACAAGTTACTTGGGTAAATTTCTCCCTTGCCACACACCCCAACTTTCTTCATTCATATGTTTGATATTCCCCTTTGCTCACACTTGCTCCTTGGGGCTGTTTCCTGCACCTCCCTTCACTGGCACCCACCCACAAGTGCCCTCTTCCTTGGGCCTCTCTGTGTTCACACACATCCCCTTCCCTCTTTCCGTGTCTTCTAAGTGCTTGCGCATACCCTGGGCCTCCTTGCATTGCATGCAATGAAACCCTCTTTCTCCACCCCACCCCCCGCATTCACATCCCTCAGAATGGGATAATTCTCCATGGGACAATTCAAGAAATTAATATTGATGGAACCATGGCCAATAATAAAAAAATAAAATCAATCCAAAAAAATATAAGGGTTACAATAATTTTGATGGAAACATCACCAATAATAAAAGTACCTCAATGAAACTATTAATACAATGTTAAATTGTCCCGTGGCTAGTTCCCCGGCAAATTGGCTGCAGTAAGTTTTCTTAGATCCCACGCTGTGCCTTCTTCGTGCCCTCCTTCCTGAGCCATCTGGTATTCACACATATTCCTGCGCCCAGTGTCTTCTCCAGCCTTCCTGAGCTTTGCAGTTTTTGCCTTACCACAGAACCTCTGTCCCCAAGATTTTCACAGATTGTGTCAGGGCTTCCCTAACCCATTGTGGTATCTATGTGCTCTAACTAGGACTCATACTACTTTGTACCTTACAACCTGTGCATCTTAGGTTGCAACAGCAACTGGACCGGATTGCATTATGTGATGTCACAGTTCATAACCACATCACTTAGAAACAGCAATCCTGGTGCCAGTTGCAATTATAAATTGTATTTGAAAGAATCAGATTTCAATTACATCATTTATTTGTTAATACATATGTATGGATAGAGTGAATAGAGGGGATCTTCACTTATCACTTAATGAAATGGAAACTGACCAAAAAAACCCCAACAACAACCCTTGCATCTGTTCACTAAGTCACATTAATTGTCCAATAAGTTAAAAATAATGTATTGTATATAATTGTATATTACAAACTGCATTATTAAAATTATTGTAAATTAAAACAAAGTCTATTCATTACAAGCAGTGTGTGTAAACAGTATTCTTTTTCCCAGTAAAGGCACATGGATTGGAAGGGGGGGCAGTGTTACAGAAGAAAAACAGTTGATGAAAAAAAGGTTGAGAACATTGGTCAATACATTCTGTATGAATATAATTTTTAGTATTCACTTACATTTGTTAGAATGGATGGCATAATGTTTGTTTTTAAATAGAATATTAGTTCATGTTATTACATTGAATGTTTCATGATGTTAATATAGTATCATCGTGGTATAGAGTCATAGAGGTAAATCCATTGCTACATCAGGTGATAGCTTGTTAAGCTAATACCTAAAAATAAACTTATTACAATATGCCAATACATATAAAGAGGGAAACAGTAAAAAATAACTATTTAGACTACAGAATATGAAAATGTATAGGCATCTTTTTAACATTCAGAAACATAATGGATCAAATGTTGATTGGCTTCTGCTGTAAGTAATCAATTATATTTTGAAGAAAGTTGAATTAGTATTAAACATCCATTAATCCATGAATTAATATTATTGTTCACTGAAAATAAAGGTTATTACTTTAAGAAAAATTATTGGTGATGTTCTGTGTCACCATGTTGGCATTTTGTTATGCCTGACATATTTGCATAGGGTTGTATATAAATCAGAAATTTTAGCATTATTTATAATAGCATTCTGCTGTTTTTTTCATAAAGGCTTCCTAGGACTAAGAGGGAGTGATGAGCCCAAAATCACCCAGCTGGCTTTTTGCCTAAAGGAGGACTAGAATGCAGGGTCTCCTCTTTCTAGTCTGCCTTAACCACTACATCAAACTGGCTGTCCTTTAATAGAGCATAATGCTGACTTATTTTATTTATACTTAAATATGTTCTCTACAACTAGATCTTATATCTTTCTGTTTGAAACGGATGATAGATCAAAATAAAGTTATCTATCTGCAGGAAATCCCAGTGACTGAAATAATTTTGTGTGTGTGTGTGCGCGCGCATATGTATATGTAATTAAACTTTAAGATGGGTAAATATTTGATATTGTTTCTGAATCTGCAGAAAGAACAATTGCTTGTTGACAGAACACCGTATGAAATTCCTTGAGTCAATACGCTATTTCGTTATTTTCAAAATACAATGTTTTGTACACAGTTACCAGTAATCTAATGTTATCAGAGGCTTGACATTCTTTCATGAAACCAGATTGGGCTGGATGAATTTTTGAAGGCTGTACCTTCTTTAAAATTTGTCAAAATCTTACAATTTAACAATAGTATCAAATAATAACTTGCACAATTCAAAGGATCCTTTTTCCTTTTTTAGAATGACCACTAAGTAAGCCTTATTATAACATAAAAGCAGAATCTTTTTATCTGAAGTTTCAGGATATCACTGTTAACAAAACAGGAGAATCTCTTTCTCTTTTTTTGCTACTTGAACTCCCTTCTGGCCCAGTAGCATTTTGGGTTTTTATTATTTCAAAAGTATAAAATATTTCCTGCAGAGTTAAAGATATGACTAAATCCTTCAAATGTGTTCTAAACTCTTTGGAAGATTTAAAAGTTTTTTTAAAAAAGAAATGCATCTACTCCATCTCTACATTTGTTGAATACACTATAAGTCTAAATGAACCTCTGAATATTGAGAATGCATTTATCATCCTTGCAGAATGTCTTATGCTAGGCATTACATTACAGTTTTATCTGTTTCAAAAAAAAGTCGGCAGTTAACTAGTTTTTCTCACATTCCCAATATATTTGCTTTAAGGAATATTCAGTACTTGAATACATATAGCACAAGTTACCAGATCTGAAAGTATTTGGTTCCAAAGTATGATGTATGTTGAGGTAATTCCCCATTAGGAGAATGAGCGCATACAGGGAGACGTATAGAGAGTAGTGTTGGAATAATACCCACACAGTATACAGATACACTGTACAGTTAATGTAGGTTTTTACTTCCAGAAAGGTTTAAGCAAAGTCCAAAATAGGCAGTCCAAAAGTCATTCACAGGTTAATCAGTCAGTTTTTCAATCCAGGGATATTCCAGTAACAAAGTCCAGTGTCAAAAACAGTTAAGTATCAGACTTACATTAAATCCAGTAATATCAGTCAATTAGGAAAAATGGAGCAATGGCAATACTTTCCAACAGAAGGAAATAAAGCTATACTCTCTTCTCTTCTGAGACTCAGACTAAAACAAAACAGGTTTCTGGCTTCATCTTATGACCGTTTGAGAAACCACACCCAATTGCATGCTCTTGCATTCCCTTAAAGAGACAGTATTAAAATGTTTATCCTGGTTTATATATTTCTAACCCAAATACCTGTTTGGAGACTCATATTCCTAACAATGTATATCAGGGGTATCAAACTCAAGGCCTGAAGGGTGTTTAGATCTGGCCACATGGCTACCCTGGAAACAGCAAAGGACCAACTTGTGGTGCTTCTGCCAGCAAAAATGGAACTTGGCCACACGCGGCACTCCTGGGCTTTGTTTTCAGCCGTGACAGCCTCCTGCAGCCTCCTGCCAGCGAAAACAGGCCCCATTTTTGCTGGCAGAGGGGTGCAGGAGACTGTCACAGCCGAAAACAGGGTGCAAGGGGGCTGCATGCGGCCCCTTAAGCTCCAGTTTCATGGGCAGAGGACTATCAAAACTAAACAAAAGGAGAAATGTTTCCTGTTTTGCATTTGAGCATGCAAGAGGGGACAGAAAAGGAGAAAGGGAAAGAGGAAAGACCAAAAAAAGGGAAGATGGGAAGAGAGCAAGGAAGGAAAAATAAGGAAAAGTGGGGAAGGGAGATGAAGGCAGAATGAAGAGGGAAGGAAAAAGAAGAAAAGAGAAGGCAGGAAGAAAGGAAGGATATATATTATAATGAGAGTGAAGGAGTGTCTGAGGGAAGTCCTGCCTTAGCGCTTGGCCACCACAGGTGCCCCTGACACGAATTACATTGAGCTAGCCACACCCACCCTGGCCAGGCTCACCACACCCTGTGAGGTGAAACACAACCCTGATTTGACCTTCAATGAAATCGAGTGTGACACCCCTGATATATAGCACTAACATTCAATGCTTTGCTTACATCTTATTTATTTTTTCACTCCAAGAAGCTTAAATTATTGTCTTACAATGTATAAACACTTTAAATGAAAGTCAAGTAATTTTCACATTTGCTGTTAATTTGAAAGAGAGAGAGAGAAAACATTATTTTCCCGGAAGTCTGCCATGACATATACTTCTGACTGGATTCTTTGTTATTTAGAACTCTTGAAAGCAAGTCATTATCATGGATATTGTTAGTTATTGCCTAGTATACTTCAAAGCAACTTTCTTCCTGGATAGCTATAAAATATTAACAACTTTTAAAAATAAAAATGAAAAACCCAAACAAGGGGCGGAAACCAGTACAAATATATCATCACTTGGACTGTGGCATAATTTAGAATTTTGCACTTCTCATGTTTTGTCTTAACTATTAAATTTGTAAACTACAATACAGCTCTGTTTTCCTTTAAGCTATAGTACTGTTCTGTTAAGAATGTCCTTCTGGGACTTCCAGTGAACATGGCTGACTGTCCAGTCATGGGGAATTTCCCTCTGGATTGAAGCTTTTTCAACTACTAACAAGGGAACCATGTTTTTTTATTTATATATTTTTGCTGAGTTAAGGAGAGTCCTAGAATCACCTCACAAGATTCTCTGTGTGGCAGTGGTCTGCAAGAAGCCTCAGTAGCTAGCTATGCTTCAGAGCAGCCAGTGAAACATTCAGCTGTGGGTGGAGTTGCAATTACTTCACTATTGAAAAAGCAGCCATTTTTCAAATGGACAATAAGTTGTGCCTTTCGTTTCTTAATTGTTTTATGAGATTATTATCTTTATAAAGCTAAAAACCTCTTTTTAGCAATAGCCTGTTACTGTGGATATCTTCGCCATTTTTGGATATCTTCACCATTGTTGAGACTTGAGATCTTTGAAGTTGAGTCTGTAATGTTATTATCTTACACTGTGATAAAAAGAGTTGGATGTCCATGCCTTTTTTTTCCTACCCCCACCCTACACTCTCTCCTCTTTCCTTTTTCTTCCTATAGTTTTTTTTTCCTAAGGTTATATGACTTGTTTTATTTATTTATTTTGATTTGTCAATTGCTTACAAGATAATAGGTACAAGTAAAAACATAGTTATGAGTACATGGATACATATAAGAAAAATAAAAAAAATATAAAAGAAACAATAGGACAGGGATGGTAGGCACATTGGTGCGCTTATGCACCCCCCCCTGCAGATCTCTTAGGAAAGGGGTGAGGTCAATAGTAGACAGTCTAAAGTTAAAGTTTTTGGGGTTTGGGGAAGAAACTACAGAGTCAAGTAGAGTATTCCAGACATTGACCACACTGTTGCTGAAGTCGTAGTTCCTGCAATCAAGTTTGGTGCGGTTAACCTTGAGTTTGTATCTATTGTGTGCTCTTGTGTTGTTATGGTTGAAGCTGAAGTATTCATTGACAGGTAAGTCATTACAGTGTATGATTTTATATACCACACTTAGATCAGACTGAAGATGGCGTAATTCAAGGTTTTCTAGGTCAAAAATTTCAAGTCTGTTGGCATAAGGTATTCTACAATGAGTACAGGAGTGGAGAACTCTTCTTGTGAAATATTTCTGGACTTTCTCAACTGTGTTAATATCAGATATGTCATGTGGGTTCCAGACTGATGAGCTGTATATTGGTCTAGCAAATGTTTTGTGTGATCTCGTTATTAGTGTAATAGTACCAGAGAAAAAGCTACGTAAGATTAGGTAAACAACTCTTAATGTCTTTTTGGCTATGTAGTTACAGTGTAACTATGTAGTTACGGTAGTTACCTATATTGTACACAGTTTACTTGCCATAGAGAAAATATTCAGGTAAATTGAGGATTAAGAGCATTTATATTCCACCCACCTCCCATTAATAGCTAAGCTATGTAGAAGTAACTTCCCTGCCCACATAAAATAGATTAAAAACTGCTCTGAAAACATTATGTTCTGTTCTAATGGCAAAGCAAACTCTCTTTTCAAATGGTGTGCTGAAATGAATTGTGGTCTGTTTATCACCAGTGGAATGTGCAAAAGAGTTTCCATCTCTTTATTTATTCTTTGCCTTTGGGAAGAAGAATGGAGAGGATGATGGAGGCAAGGCAGGAGAAAGGGAAAGATGGAGTTGCCTTGGACACAGCATAATAGTCTGCTTCGCATTTGATTCAGAAACTATCTGCTTGCAAATTATGTTACTGACTGGTGAATGCTTCATATTGGAGAAAAGTCTTTTAGAAAGTGTGTGTGTGGGAAGGAGATCTATTGAATGGTTCAGCAAATATCAATATGGAGATCCCCAGAATCCTTTGGCTTGGGTGAATTCTAGTGAAAGAGAAGTAGGTGTCTGAAGACTTAGGCAAAAAAAAAAATAAAAATGGAGAGACAATACTCTTCTTCTGGTTTCTGATGCTTACTTTTTGTATTATTCAGGACAGTAAGCTGCAATGATCAGCAGGTTGTCACAGGTCTGAAATAATTTCCAGTGTAGCAGATTTTCAGCACTTATACTCCCATCTTAACCACTAACTCATTATTGTATTGCAGTTCTTCTGTTTCACCTTTGCTTGGGGTTTATCCATTATCACCTGCTTCTTGGCACCTGATGACATGGTATTTTTTCAGGACCAAGGCAGAACATGGAGAGAAAAAATAATTGGACTGATGTATAAAATGAATAAAAGGGCCGGCAACAGTAGACAGTCACAACTTGGCTCAAAAGTTCTATGATTCTGATTATCTATTCATTTATATAATTATATTTGTACAATTAATATGATAGCATAATTTGTAAACTGTGACTTGGAGTGGGTTACATAGAATTAAAACTCCCTCGAAAACAACTCTCTCCAAAACATACACAACAGAATATATAGGACAGAGGTCAACCACAATAATAATTTCAACCATTGTAAAACAACCTGGTTCAGTGCCTTGAGGAATAGTCAGTAGGCCAGTAAGGTGAGGGTCAAATGTATCCTGGGGGAATGTTTTTTCCATAGGATTGGGACTACAATAGAGAAGGCACATCTATGTCCCACAACATGAAATTGTTTCTCCTTCAAGCAGGAGGTACTTTGGTACTTTACTATCAAACTGTCACCCATCAGTTTTATGTAAATACAGAAATAAATCGGAATGGAGAGAATATAATAGCTTTAAGGAACCCTGTGGGGACAGCTGCCTGCCCATCCTATTGCCTCTCCCAATCAAGCCCAGAAGAATCTTAAAGTTAACCTACATACAGAAAGGAATGCAGGGATCATTCTTCAAGAAAAGTACTGCTTGTCTCAAAGGTGCTTTTTTTCAAGAGGCAACTGGACTTTCTGGTTTTTCTTTGAAGTCGTTTTGCTTCTCAACCAAGAAGCTTCTTCAGCTCTGATGAAGACTTGAATGAGAAGCAAAACATCTTCAAAGAAAAACCAGAAAGTCAAGTTGCCTCTTGAAAAAAAAGCACCTTTGGGAAAAGCCTGACCTGGATGACTGAGAATCTCTGTAGACAAAAGTGCTGCTTGTGATTCCATTTCTAAAACTTTACTATGCTCACTTATAACAGAAGGAGGCATAGGCATAGAAAAAGGAGTCTTGTGATCACTGACAGACTTCCACAGGTGGAAGT
Source organism: Laticauda laticaudata (assembly GCA_004320025.1). Lineage (NCBI taxonomy): Eukaryota > Metazoa > Chordata > Lepidosauria > Squamata > Elapidae > Laticauda > Laticauda laticaudata. The sequence goes on along the minus strand of BHFT01055214.1, from coordinate 20,313 downwards.
ATGCCGGTGCTACATAGCACCATGATTTGTGGATGATTTTCTTGCTGGCTGGGGACCTGCTTTAGAGGAAATTCAGCTGCAGTGAGTAAGGAAAATTATCTTGCTAGAGATTTGAAGCAGCCGTTGCCCTGACAAAAAAAGGAATGAAGCAAAATTCTGGAAATGTAGCCATCTCAATAAAAGCAGTCCCAGCCATCCTGTGGAGTTGATTGTATGGTCTGGCCTACCCAGAGGGACTGAGTGACACCAGGCCAGAGGGGCTGACTGACACTACCATCATGCATTGCACACCTAATTAAGGGCAGCATTAATCAACAAGGCATAACAAAGGCAGTAGAAAGAAAGGCAAAGGAGGCAGCGGATTTCATGGGGATCGTTTTCTGGCATCTCAGGAATGAGTGGATAGCATTTCAAGGAAATGCCTATAATTTCTGTTAAGAAAAAAGCAGCAACAAGTTAACATACCATCGTTGTACCTTGCAAAAGGCTATGAGATGCATACGGAATTTTCATTGCTAGGGAGCTTCTTATCTTAGTGAGTGTTCAGATTTTTTTTTTTGGCACATAGGACACAACGTGTAGGGAAAATATAGATGGGAGATGGTATTTATGTATGTATTTATTTATGTATGTATTTATGTATGTATTTATTTATGTATTTATTTTTGCATGGAGGGGGATGGGGAGATTTTTCTTGCTGCAGGTCTGCCATTGTTCAAAGTTAGCTCTACAAAAATATGTTTCTAGGTACAATTGTTGTGATTTGCCGGCAGCCCATGTAGATGGCAGTGGAATTGGACAGTGGGGAAGAATGGGGACCAGTCCGTGAGTCTGGAGAGAATTTGGATGAGAGTCCTGTGTCCAATGCAGAGATGGGACCAAGACCATCTGGGAGTGGGGTGCTGACTCCGGAGCCTCTGGAGTCTGGTAGCAGCAAGGCAGAGGAACAAGGGGAGCCTATTCCCAGTGCCCATATGCATGGAGCTGCTGGAAGGCAAGAGCAGCTCAGACAAAAGGAGTGACTTGGGAGTAAGGCTTGGAGGTGATTGCCCCTCCCATAAGATTTTAAAAATATGCAAAGGTAAAGAAATTTTTGTAGGGAGCAAAGTCATTCTTTCTGTTTGGATTAATCCCTGAAGCTCTGTGTGCACTTTGTACTTCGGTTGGTTTTTTAATAGTTTGTTTGGCACTTTAGTTGTTGGCAGCAATTCACAGGAGAGAAAGGTGAGTGCTTATCTTGAAGGGATTGTGTTGGACTCATTACAGGCAGGGAATGAACATGATTCCCAGTGTTGAAATAAAACAAGAGTTGTTTTAACTAAGCATGTGCTTAATAACGGTCTCAGGAAGCCTTGGTCAGAACAACAATTGCCATCAACTTGCTACACAGTGCTACACAAATTGGTCTCTTGGCATGCAGTATCTGCTGCTGAAGAGTCATGCTTTTTTCTCTCTTAAGTGCATCTATCTCCTGGCTTTCAGAAAAGCTATATTGTGTGGAATCGGGGGGGGGGGGGGAAATTGCCAAAATCAANGGGGGGGGGGGGGGGGGTGTAATTGCCAAAATCAATAGGGGTCTAAAAGCCCACATGCTGGAAAGAATTTACAAGCTCATTGTTTTATCTAGATTTTCTCCAGAGTGTTAATTAATACAATTGAGTTATACCAAACAATGTGGGAGATTAAAGATTGAAAGTATTCAAGCAAAGTGTAAGTGTGTTGCTTTCTCATGTTAGGAGTTTAATAAAAGTGATAAAAATGGTTATTACCAGAAGAATGAAGAGTTGCAGAATGGCCTACGTTCACCAAGTCTCATCTGCATCAAAACAGCATGAGAAGACACACAAGAATTTTGGTGCCTTGGATTGCCTACCTATAGGTTTTTCATAAAATACTTTAGAAAATAGAATACTTCTTGTGTTGTAATCTTCACTTTCTAACAAATACAAATTCCTTCTAAGTAAATGTAACATTAATGTTCCTTCTACTAAACCAGAGCTCTTAGATCTTTGATCAGGTGGAAAATCCTGTACAAAATGAATTATGAAACTTTTGATGTTTTCTCAATACATTTGCAGCTTTTCAAGCTGTTTTTGCAATTGTGATATACCACACATTCACTAGAATAGAAAGTGGGTGCAGACTGGATTGAATAATAGAATATTTATCAAAGAATTCAGGGTCAATCACATTAATAATGTAGATACTAGCACACAATTCCTCTTTTGTTCCTTGAATGAAAATGTGGAAAAAAGTAATTATCATTATCATCGTTCCTTTGATACTTGTTGACTTAGTTGCCAAACAGGCATATCCAAAAATATTAATAATTTTGCATGTTATTCAATAACCATGTCTGCATTGTGAGGCAGTGAAGTTGGGTTGCTATCGGTTCTTTTGAAAAGTAACTGCAGTCATGCAGACAAGTTTCTGTGCTCCTTCCTCAGGTATTCCTTCCTTCCTTCAGGACTGCACTCACAGCCATTCAAAACAGTGTCCCAATTGCCTGGCTAATTGAGCCCTGGTGTTTAAGACAGAGTGGGAAGAGGGGTGTATGAGGAAAGGTGAGGAGACATCTGAAGATTGACAGCTACTACAAGCAGGCCAGATGTTTATCAGTCAATTGCCAGGGCCACAAGTTATGGTAAGCAGCATATCCTGTGAGATTCCTGCCTGGAGCTTGGCATGGCAGCTCAGCTGGAATGCTCAAGAGAGAATTTAGAGTTTGCCCTGGAGCTTGGCAGCAACTAGAAGAGGAGAAACCAACTGAAACAGCATCTGAGTTGAGTGTTAAGAGACTGAAGTCTGAGTCCTTGGATGAGAAGCAAAACATTTTCAAGGGGTGGAAAAACCCAAGAAAGTCCTGTTGCCTTTTGAAAAGCACTTTTGGGACAACCATTACCTGAATGATTGAGAATCTCCATGGACAATAAGAGAATCTAAAGGACTGAATATGAAGAACATATTTAGGTGACAACATCACATAAGTCCTAGAAGCCCTAGATGAGGGAAATTGACCCAGAGGAAAATCTTGTTGGAGAAGGTGTGTGCTACAATAAAATGTTGTGTGCAGATTTGGTATGCTATGGTGTGCAATCCTTGGAAACCAAATAACCATCACATGAATGCACTAAATATTGCTTCTGAGACTGTTCTTCTATGAAGTTCATACTACAGTCTATGTTTTTTGTTTAATATATTGCCCTCATGTGGTATACTTTGCAATTGTTTACTGATTCCATTAACATAGTATCTGTGTGTCTATGTATCTGATCATATTCCAGGTCTCCCACATTCATCGGGCAATCGAGGACCCTCAGTGATAGAAATAGCTTTGTAGGAGTTGGGTTGCCTTATAAGAAGGACTGTGTTGGGCTGGGGCACTCACTACAAAATAGATGATGGCAGCGCAGGCTTGGTATTAGAAGGGCTTGAGCCACTGTGGGTTAGGCTATAAAGCCCTAGCAGTATACATGGCCACATTTTTATAGCATTTAATTGCTCTCTGAATGGTGACCTGTTACACAGTGGATCCCATTTGGAGAATTGGGGATTTCTGCTCGTGGCTCTGCCTGCCATAAAGAACAGGGAATTGGAGTTTGGGCATTGGTGGAGAGTATGGAGAGGGATGAATCTCACTGTTAATTGGGGGTTGAAGTAAATCAGGAGGAGTGAGAAAATGTTGGTGAGTGGGTGATATATCACTTTATATAGCAATGCCAGACTGCTGGTTAATAATACTTGGGTTGTATGAGTGGCATTTGAGTGATGTGATGGTAAATTAATCCAGGTCAAGGAAGACATGGTGGTAAACTCTGGGTTTGCTATTTTGAGGGAAGAATAAAAATCTGATGATACTTTGCATTTCCAGCCGGATGGAAGTGTTTAATTTTGCTGCTTGAAATGTATCAGAAATCCAGAGATTGTGCCACTTTTCTTTGTCACTCATTGCAAATGCTCACCTGTCGGGACCCAACTTTAAACTTCATAAAGCAGAGAAGAGAGGAGATTGAAAGAAAAGAATAACAACCACACTTTTTAGGAGGTGTGTCAAAATATATCATGATGTGTCACCTATCAGATGCCTCATGCAGTTAAGTTATTTAAGAGGGAAGAAACAGGCAGCAAATCGTAAAACAATGTGACTGTGTTGTCTGAGCAGCCCATTCTATTTCTTAATTGCACAATTGCCTGACACACTTCTCTGCCTTTGTGAGTTCTCTATTCATTCTTAATTTGCTTTTCCTCCTTCTCCCTCCTTCCACTAATAGAAACTGCTTTGTTGTTCAACTTAATTTCACTCTTGAATGCATTGAAATTGGCTTATTTTCTATGCAGCCTTTACATAGAAGAATAATGCAATAATAAAATTAATACAATTAAAAGCTATTCCTCGGGAGAGATGAAAATGTCATTTTGTTCTTTATAGGTTCAGGGAGAAATGCCAGAGATCTTGAGAAGTAGATGAGTGTGATAAAGCACACCCTTTGGTTGCTCCCTTCCTTCTTTCTACCATAGTAGTCTGTTTTTATTAATTCATTTAAATGAATTTGAGCCCACTTTCAATTAAAACTAGTTTTGAGAGTGGTGAAAAAGATTTTAAAATATAACAATTTACAAAATTACATTACCCCACATCCCCATCGAACAAAAGCAGCAGAAAAACAAAACAGGAAACATGGAATTAGCAGAATACAAATCACTCTCGGTGGAACAATGAAATAAGAAGAAACTGAGTGCTCAATTTATATCCAAGTCACTTCCAATTCCCTCCCACCCTACACACATATCATGACTTGGACCAAAGACTTAAATGCAAGAAGACAAGATCGAAATGTGGATTGGTCTTCCTGAATCCAGGTATCCCACACATGCATAAACATCATTTCTCAGTAAGCTCCAAGCAGGATTACTGCTGCTGATAATTCTGGGAGTTGAAGTCCATTCATCTGGAGGTTATCAAGGTTGGGAAAGTCTGCTTTGGACTAATGGTCAAACCTTTATTAGTGTATTGTAGTGTATAGTTTATTGTGATGCAGAAGAAAATCACAAGAAAACACAAGGCAGTAGAAATTGTACAGATAATTCATCTGCCCCTTCAGCTTGTTTCTCAGAACTTGTCCTTTTCTTTCAGGGAGGGAAACACCCCCCCCTTATTTCCAATTTATTAGAGATAAAAGTATTTTCCAGGCTTGGGTTGTTGAAGTCCTGAACCAAGGAAAGCTCTTATCCTCACTATATATGTGCAGCTTGGTCAGGGATTAGGATGGTATGAGAGAGACATATGGAAGAGCCACTGCCAGTTGGATAAGAGGCAGTTTAGCCTCCAGAAGGAGCATGGCTGTGGCAAATGCCTCAGAATGGAAGGGAGTCTCTCTTGTTTCTTGGGCTGTAAAGGCCATAGGGGAGAAATGTACCTTCAGACTTTCAAGATTAATGTCATTCTTAGAAGGTAGTCCAGAGGGGAAGCCCAGATGAATTAAATCTACTTTATTGTAAGGTTGCATTAACAGAATCTGAAAACTGAATTTAACCTGGGTTTGTGGTTTGCTGTTGTAACAGAGGCAGGAAAAAGATTACTTTTTCTTTCATCAGATGGATCTTCTGCAAAGTGTAATCACAGCTCTGGTTTCTTGGGTGCTTTGCAGAATTGTACCACTTCCTTTGCTGTACAGAAAATGTTGAAAAATATCCAAAGAATTTTATATCTAAATTAAAAAGCCACAAAGACATTTTTCATAACCAATCCATGTCACAAAATTGTAGAGATGAAAAAAAAAAGAAAATCTTACAATTGTATACAGCCATCCAAAGCACTCTTGGAAATGTATTGCAAAGGATTTTTTTTTAAAACTAATCTATATTCTATTGTGGGCCCACAAAGCAGGACTTTTTCTAGTGTTCAGCAATATTGATTGGAAGTAAATGTAATGCAGTAGCAGTAAAATTACTGCAAAAAATAATAAGAAACCTGATATAGACAGGCAAGCTTAAAAACTTTATCTAGTCCTTTATGGGCTTTTTGACATGGAAGCCCTTTGATTAAAAAAATAAAATGTAGATAAACTGCCTCTGAAATTTTACATGTTCTCAAAATAGAAAGATAATGAATATTCACAAACATCCTAGATTTGGGCCATTTAAAATTTTTGACATTCTGATTTTTTTTTAGTAAACTACATGCATGCTGAGGAACAAGTGCTGTGAAACAAAGAAGAGCCACTTAAACACTATAATCTTAAGAAAAGGATCATAAGAAAAAGGAAAGGACTAAGGCAGTAGTCCCCAATCTTTCTGGCTTGAAGGACCAGCTGGGGAGGTGGGGAGGGAGAATGGTTTTGTGTGAATGGCAGGCACCCACATGAACATGCACTACTCCAGAGACTGGAGGCTCATGAAAGTAGAGCTGTGTTGGGTGTGCATGCTTGCACGCTACCTGCACAGCCCAGCTCTGAACATGCTATGTCCTGGTAGTAGGCTGTGGCCCAGGGGTTGAGGATGCCTGGATTAAGGGCAGAAAACAACAGGAAGGAAAGAAGAGGCAATCCCTAGATGGAGAGGGTTTAGGAGAAGTCACGTTCAGGAATTAAATATTCATATTTGGAAGATATATGAATATCAGATTTAAAATCAGAACTAGCATCTGAATGTGAAACCTCATTTTAGGCTTTATTTTTCATTGTTGGAGAGCCAAATCCCATAAGCTCTTTGATACAATGCCATTGTGTGCTAACAATCAGATTATAGCTAGCTAGGACAGTATCATTGTCAGGTAACAAGTAGTGTCAAATGCTGAATAGAACTAAGTATAAATACTTTGAATACCAAATAGCATCGTATGTCTGTTCTTAGACAAAACAATATGTCAGCTCTCGAATGCTGGAATCAAATACTTGTAGAGGCCAGATGCTTAATGTATGCCTGACCAGTGCTTGGCCAGGCATAGATTAACCCATGCTAAAATTTTGTAGTTAAGAATTTGGTAGGAAATTGGAAAGGTTCATACTGCTATATTCTACCTCTGACATCATTTTCAAGGCTAAACAGATTGTGTTTTGTGATATCTTCAGAAATGGCTCTCTTGTCATTGAAAAAAAAATGCAGGTATTGGAATTCACACGCTACAGAAAGATCCTGCTTTGTTCAATGGACAGAATATATAATTGGTATTGAGGGAGGGACTGCCTGTCGAGTACTGGATGAAGTCAGAGAATATGTGCTTTGTTCTTGGGCAATGACAATAAGAAGCAAAGGCTGGAGGAAATTATTGTATCTTCCACTGTCCAGACACAAGGTAAAATCCAAGCTGAGGGAAGTGGGGACGCATGGCTCTGTTGAAACCAAGGGAGCAGAACAGAAGAATCATTACATGAAATAAAGATATAGGGCATCCTTTGAATGATAAAGCATACTGTGTCTTTCTGTTCTTTGCTTTGAGGTGCTCCTGGATACATCAAAAAGGCACATGGGAAATGGATGGGAGAGAAATTCAGGAACCTAATTTGGAATCAAGTCTTGATCATTACAGCTAAAACTTACATAAGGCCTATAGGAAGGCCAGATGAAGTTCCTAGCTCATCCAGCAACTTCTGAATGATCAACAGTATGATAAGACAATATGTGATTGCAATTGTTCCAGCAACAGATAGTTCCATGCCACCCGAATATGTATATATGTATGTATGTATGTATGTATGTATGTATGTATGTATGTATGTATGTATGTATATGTACATATGCAAACCATCCAATTGTCAAAGCTGCCAGGGCAGTTTACAATGGAACAGACTAAAAATGCCATGGGAATGAAAGCATATATGGTACAATGTCAAGTACAATGCTAAATATAAAGACCATGTAAACTAGATGGCAACTTAGCAGTCAACTGAAAATTAAAAATTAAAATGAAATAAAAGTTAGTTCAAAAGCCTCGGAAAATAAAAAGACATTCAACCTGGTGCCAGAATAATGCTAACATGGGTACCAGTAAAGCCTCTCTGGAATTTGGAATTCTATAAATAAAATTTCTCTTGCAAAGGACCAGCTCATCTCCTTGAGTGGGGGGACTTAGATGAAGGACACATTAGATGGTCTTACAGTCTAGGTAGGTTGCACTCAAGAGAAGTTGACTTTGTCCTAAGCCTTAACTAAACCTTAAGTCTTTATGGACTTTTCTTGTGGAATACAAATTTATTCAGAGGTGGTATATGCCAGTTCTTCGAACTACTCAAAATTTCTGCTACCGGTTCTCCAGAACTGGTCAGAACCTGCTAAATACAATCTCTGATCTAAATGACTTGATTAAATCCGCCCCCCCNCCCGGCAATTTCCCACATCGGCCTAGATTCTAGCTCATGCCTGAATGTTAGAAAACAGAAAGTTGATCATCCTCACTGCAAATTTTAGCAGCGTGCATCATCTCTACCCATAGTAGATTTTCCATGACTTTTCCTCCCTCACAGCTTTCTTATTACAGACAAAGGGGAATGTTGTGTATGTTTTTCTCAGTTGAAGGTGGTGTATTTAGCTGCTTGCTTCATGTTGTCCAAAAGGAGCATTAGCAGAAAGTTTCCAATGTTAGTTACATAAAGATGTGGATATACTGGGGACTGCAGTGAATGAATTGGTAGACAATTTCAACATGTCATCAACCATCTGTTTCTCAAAATCAAGGAATTCCAAGAAAATTCAACCATGATTCCTCATTTCTCCACCACCTGCATTTGTAAGTGTATACAGATTAAGGCACAAATAGGTGGACTTATTTTCCAATGAAACTACACTTCTTCTCTATTCAAAAGTTTCATTTTGTCGCAGTGACAATTAATGAAAAAATAAAAGTAAATCATTGTTGCAGTTCAAATCTGAAAGGCAATGATTCACATTACCACATTTCAGGCATGAAATCCTAGATTTGGGTACCCTGACCTGCATTTGTAACAAAATTGTTGTGACCAACTCAATTGGAAGCCCATAATTCCAGTATAACATTGCCTAGATTTTACACATTTATATGCAACCTTTCTAGCTCTAGGTAATGTATTTGACTCTGTTCTCTCCATTTTATCCACTCAGCAGTCTAGTGAGGTTGGAATAATTGACCAAGTTCACCCAGTGAATTTCATGACTGACAGAAAAAATGTTATTTATATGTTTATTTATTTAATTTTTTTATTTGTCAGCTTTATATGACCATCCATCTCACAGAAAGTACCTTTGAGTGACATACAGAAAATACCCCCTCAACAATGAAAGCATACTGTAACGAAGATCACTTAAAACAATTAAAGTTTGATTTATTTGACATTCTACATGACTATATCACACAACACTCAGTATAAAAACCACTGGGGACTTTCCTCATTTTGACCTAATGATATCACAAGAATGCCATGTCAATATGTTTCCTTTTCCATGTCTCCATAATGATGCCTCTATCTCATCCTTAGGCTTAAGATTTTGTTTTAGATGTACTGCTGTGAAAAAATACTGCGTTCCTCTTGTTTTGGATGTAGAAAAGTGGGAGACAGATAACTTTTTGCCAGTACAGGTTTCTGCTGATTTGAGCATGAGAGGTTTAGCTGTGGGGATTCAGTTTAGCTGTGGGGAAAGGCCTTGAGTTGTGAGCTGCAGACATGAACTACTAGGTCACAAAATCTCAACCACTTTAATAATATACCCTTAACCTGATGTCCTTAGTAGGCACTATAATTGCAAACATTTTATTTGCTTCTGCTGTAATATATACCTGTATCTCACCCTAGTTATCATATAGAAATTGAAACTATTTTTTTTAGTTTGGCCACATTTCTAATTTTAGTCAAACCTCTCAATCTGCAGCATAGTTGAATAGACTGGTCTGATCAAAGGATAAACCCTTCCCCCTCCACGCAACACAAGAGAAATAGCAGTATCTAAATTCAAGTGGCAGAAAAAATTCATCTCCTTGACATCCTGTCACTGATCTCAATATATCATCTTGGAGTAAAGGGTTAACCAAACAGCTTAGCTAAAATTTAATAGGTGATTTATTTCTATGTTTCAATGACAGAACAGAGACCCCAGTTTCCTTGGGGTTAATTAGTTCACCAATTCAAGAATGTCTGCAATTTGTATGCTCTAGAAGATCTCACTGTAAGGACTCACAAGCAATTCACAGTAGCAGGTGTTGCTGTCTCCATTTCACAAACTCAAGGGGCTCTTTTGCACAGCTATGGAAGAGCTGCCTAATTTGGGAGACACAATCATCAAATGCTACCGCACTGAGCATTATTATACCTTGGGAATGTCAATTTAAAAAACTCCTCCATTACATAATTCAGCGTAGTTGCTTTTCCCATGAAAGTAAATTATGTGTTATTATAATACTGGGAGAAAAAAATTGCTTTGGCTATTGAAAATTGATAATAGGCATGAATATGAATGATAATAGGCATGAATATGAATGATAATAGGCATGAATATGATAATAGGCATGAATGAAGATATTATGCCACCATGTTTCTCACAAAATAAGGCCGGGCCTTATTTTTTTTGACCCCCGAAAAAACAGCTAGGCCATCTTTTCAGGGGTGACTTAATTTCCTCCCCTACCTAGAGTGGCCCCCCTCGCTGCGAGGCCACTTCTATCAGCCGACGAAAGCTCCCCGAAGGCAGAGTCCCCAGCCGCTTCAGGCCGAGGCGTGGCTGCCTGTGTCCCCTTGCCATTACGCAGTTTCTTTCGGGCTATGGAAGCTCTCCAAGTGCAGTCAGCAGCCACTTCAATCGGCCGGTAGAAGCAACCTCAGGGCGAACATAAACACATACTCCCCTCACCATGAGGCTGCTTCTATCGGCCAATGAAAGCTTCCTTGAAGGCAGAGTTCCCAGCTGCTTCAGGGTGTGGCATGGCTGCCCTGTGATGGAAGCTCCCCAAGTGCAGTCACCAGCCACTTCGATCGGCCAGTAGAAGCGGCCTCGTGGTGAGGGGAGTGTGTGTATGTGCTAACCCCAAGGACGCTTCTACCGGCCTATCAAGGTGGCTGGTGACTACACTTGGAGAGCTTCCATTGCCCGAAAGAGACTGCCTAAAAGCGAGGAGACACGGGCCATGCCCTGAAGAACAGCCATGCCATGCCCTGAAGCGGCTGGGGACTCTGCCTTCAGGGAGCTTTTATCATCTATCAGGGTGTTCTAGCCTAGGCTACCTGCAGGGCACTCCTAAAGGCAAGTTTTCTGCTCACCCACCCACCCTTCCCCCCCATTTCTCTTCACCTCATGTAGTTCTAATGAATGATGTGAGAAATGGCGGGGAAATGCATGGATTAAATAGGCCTAAATTTTTGGGGCGGGGCTTAATTTCATCTCATGCCTAGAAATCATGCTGGGCCTTCCTATTGGTGGAGGCCGTAATGTTGGAGAAACACGGTAGATTCTTAGGAAGGTTTACTGTATGTCACTTCTTCAGGGTAGTCCAGAAAAGAAAAGAAAATGGCAATAACATTACTGTAAGGTTATAGAAACAGAATTTTGCAAGTCTGATATTACAAATCTTCCTCTATCTCTTTCAGCCTGAGAAATTAGGGAATTTCCTTTCTAAGTCTCTTTCTCTGCCCATTATGCAGCTGTGGGTGATGCCTTCTCTTATCTGATCATTCTCTAGGCAGCATTTCCGCCACCCTTCCTAATATAGGTCATTCCTATATTAGATTTGTTCACAGCTAATGGAAGACAATAAATTCTGGTTTACAGATCAAGCCAATTTGAAGGTTCAACTTGAGTTTTCTGGTTTTATATGCTTAATTATCTCAACTTGGCAATGTCAGGGACTTAACATAACATTTCAGCATAAACTGCATATGCCCTGCTCTAAGCTATAGTTCTTCCCAACAAGAGGGTTTTTGCATGTTGGGAAAAATACACTTGCTATTCTCTAGTTGCTCATTATGTTATTTTTTTCTTTGATACCTTCATTCATTGTGTTCATTCTCATCATTCTAGAGAATGGATATTGAAATACTGACAGGCACTTAATGATTAAGTTCAGTGCCTTTAAGAGCAAGGACACTTTACTAATTAAATCTGGATGAAATTAATGCCTAAAAATGATTAATGGCAAGTCAAAAGAAATCAGGCATGATAGCAGACTTACATTATTATGTCCAGTTTCTTGGGTAGGTAAAAGCCCCTTTTTTGCATGTCATCAAGTAATAAGTTAGAAAGGTTTCATTGAAATGTGTAGTTTCATCCTGGTTGATAAAACTATCACACAATTGGAGGCAATAATATCAGAAGAATTTAGTATAGATCAGAAGTGGGCATTCCTAGGTGCTATTTCTGACTATGATGCTATCAGGCCCCAAGAGGAAGAATGGCTGAGTTCTTTATTTTTTCCATACCTATAGACAGAATCTTGACAGACCGAGGATTCTACTATCTGTGTCTACTATGTATTCTGAGAACTATTAGGGACACCCACACAAAATATCTGGATTGAGCTGTCTCTTATTCCTCTGGAATGCATCCCATCCCTCCTGAGAATCCTGCCTACTATATTCAATCATAGATGTTTACCATTTTGCTGGTGCTTACCATATTGAGACAGAGCAAACCAGGAGACTGGAATATATCTCTTTATGCGAAGGAAGATTGGCCATCTGTACTGATGCCAATAATAGTTAGAAAGTGAACAAGTACAGAAATAGACTACCATTTGTTAAAATGTTTGGTACACCATCTGCCAGAGGAGGTTTGTTTTTCCTCAGCCTAGTCACACACCACCCTCCCTCTTAATGGCTTCTCCTGTCAGTGACGCAGTTGGTGAGCTCATGTCTATCTTGCTGAAGGAAAAATAACTGTAATTTTTTGAGCCATGATGGGGTACTTATGATATCCTCTTGCAAAAATTATCTGAAGAGTTCATGGGAAGGTATGGGTAATGGCAGATTTTGCATAGTGTATTAATCCATGGTGTCTGTATTTCACCTCACACCGTACTATAAACTGTGCACACAAACCAAAGTCACTTGGTTCATGTATCATGGTAAACCAAAGCGACCACCTCATAAATTAGGACAATGCGTGAATTTAGTTCTCATGTGAATTAGGCCACAATGGTTAATCCAGAAAATCCAGGTTTAAAAGAATAACAATACGAGCCAGGCCAATAGGTTTTGACTAAACACCAAATATAATTTATACAAGATCCCAGTTCATTTTTTATTTACTAGAAACATTCTCTGTTGAGTCTAACTTTGCACCTAATGCCTGCTTGGGATGCAAATGATAAAACTGATCAATGATTTCTTTTCTACATGTCTTCTCTAGGGAATATTTGCGAGCCGCTGCCCCTCCCACCTATTTCTAACATTTTTATTTTTTAAGGCTGAAATTGGGTTTTCTTCTATGTATTTTAAGACCATAATCCTTCTATTGGATTATGCTGTGTGAAGATATAGATGCTACAAGATTTTCAAAGGCAATTAAACATATAGCAACATTTTGACGGAAGATGCTCCAGCTGAGCCCGCTGCAACTGTGGGAATCAAAATGAGGGTTTTTATGAAAGAAGCCTCCTTTTATTTGGCAGAAACTAAAATGAAAAAGAAGAAAAGGCTTTCTAAAAAGAATTAAATTAATTAGCAGCAGTGGTTTGGATGCTAAATTAATATGGTACTGTCTATAAAATGCCAAAATGTATCATTTGGCACATATTTCCTGTTTGAATCTGACTCTGAATTAAATTCAGGCCTGGACTGAAAAATTCTTGGTGACTGCTAGATGGGAGTGAAGAGAGGGAGCTTTATCTCTGTTGCCATATAATTGTAGCCTGGAGTTTTGTAGCCCAGCTTAGGTTGTCCTATGCAGGTAGTCCTCAACTTGCGACCATAATTGAGCCCAAAATTTATGTTCTTGTGAGAAATTTGTTAAATAAGTTTTGCCCTATTTATTAAGCGAATCACTGCAGTTGTTAAATTAGTAATAGGGTTGTTAAGTGAATCTGGTTTTCCCATTGACTTTGCTTTTCAGAAGATTGCAAAGGGTGGTCACATGACTCTGGGGTACTGCTGCCAGCATAAATATGAATCAGTTATCAAGCATCTGAATGTAAATCATGTGACCATGGGGATGCTACAATACTCGTAAGTGTGAAAAACGGTCATAAATCACTTTTTTCAGTGTTGCTTTGAATGGTCACTAAATGAACTTGTCATGCCCCTGGTGGAGACTGACTCCAAGGGAGAGAAGGAGCAGCCAACAGGAAGTGGAAGTATGGCTCCAGAGGTTGTGGAGGAGGCTGAGGAAGGGCAGAGGCCGGCTGAGCAGTCAGAGGAGGACCCAGGCCCATCCCCTCTTCATCCTAGGGCATGCAGGGAGGAGAGGATAAGGGAGAGGCGTGGTCTACTCAGGAGGAGAGGGCCTTGATCCTCTTCATGGGTTGCAGCTGTGACAACTGAATAAGAGTATGGATCTGCGTACTGGCGAACGCTGGAAACAAAGAGTGTAAATATCTCTAGTTTATAATTCCTCTCTGAGTTTGGCATCCTTCCCAGTGTCTGTGGACATCCTCCAGCCTTTATCTTGCCTGGTTTGTGTTGCTTTTTTCCTTCTTCATGTTACTGTTTGCGTGGGAGTTTTTTTGTATTCCATCAAAAATATTCAGAGCTTGGAAGCAAACTGAAGGAATAAAAGGGGCTTCATCTGTTTTCTGTGACTGTGTTTGTTTTGTATCCTATCCTGGGTCATCACAGAACTGTTGTAAGTCAAGGACTACCTGTAAAGCTCTAACTTAGCAACATTGACAAAACATTGAGCAAATTATCTCCCACTGATACTCTCAGTCATTCAGCTGTTAATACCTAAAACCATTAGGCACGGGACAGGGAGAAAGGGCTGTGGAAGTCCTCTTACTGTGCTCTTTTCAATGAACCTTGGTGGAGTGGATGATAGAAGAGTTGGACTTCTCTTCCCTCCAACACTTTATTAAAAATAAAAATGTAGGAATATGTTAGCATGACAGATCATATCTGTCATGCTAACATATTCCTGTCATCAAAGTCTGATACTTGTCTATCAGATCAAGGTTTCTTTTCCACAACTCTTACAGTCCATGGGTAATATAAGAATTTGGATCAGGAAAGCTTGTTAAGAATTGTCTGTTCCTTCATAATTTTGCTTCATACCTTGATCACATTTTGCCCATGCATTCTTACAAGAGCCGTGGTGGTGCAGTGATTAGAGTGCATCAAATCTAAGTGATTAGAGTGCATTCTGCTGACTGCCAGCTGACTGCAATTTGACACTTCGAATCTCACCAGGCTCAAGGTTGACTCAGTTTTCCATCCTTCTGAGGTGGGTAAAATGAGGACCCAGATTGCTGGGGGCCATATGTTGATTCTTTAAACTTCTTAGAGAGGGCTATAAAGCACTGTGAAGCAGTATATGTCTAAGTACTATTGCTACCCTAATCCGCCCCACATGATATAACAGGATTGCAACCTGAGTCATCTGGCCCTCATTTTCTGAGTCCAGGAAAAAAAATACATAAAATATTCATTTGTAGCAGTTTCCTTGCTTGGTCCAAACATTCTCTTTGGTGTTGACTGGAAACATCCTGCTTTGTTCTTTGACATTTTCCTTTGACCCCAGTTCCCACCTACCTTTACTTTCGCAACCATTCAAATTCGGCATCAATCCACTACCCAAAATAAAGAATACTGGGTGTATTCCATGAAGTTCAGTATTTAATAATTTGATGTGATATTTTTCCAGCCCCTTTCCTTAGGCAGTATTCAAATGAGAAATCTCCGGACAGCAGCTGTTGGGATATGATCCTAGCCATCGGTGAAACACCACTGATCTTATTAACTTTCCTGAGTCTCTGTGCTCAAATGTAAAAGCTTCAGGTCAGCTAGCCTTACTATACTCTATCCATATAGTCTGTTTAGCTGAACTGATTTTGGTTCATGCTGCCAGGTCTTTCCCACCCATTGCGGATCAGTACAAAAGGCAGCAAAGTGTAACATTTTTGATATGTCATGTATTTTCAGCAAGAAAAGCAGCTAAAAATACAATTGCAAGTGTCAAGATGAAAGCATAGAATCTTTTAGGGAGAAAAAATGCCAAGAAAGTTTTATTTAATTTGGACATCACATCTTATTTGTAATGTTGCTGGATCGGCTGGCCTTATAGTACATGTTCCTTTGGAGGGCCTGGAATTGTCTGCAATGAAGGGCTTGACAACAGTTTGATAAGAAAAAGGTATTCAAGGAGAGGCAGGTGGTGTAGTGGTTAAGGGTTTAGGGCGGCACTGAGAGAACTCAGATTCTAATCCATCCTTAAGACCATGTCACACTGCACCAACGAATGGAAAGAGGATGTAAAACGGAGAGAAACACTTGCCATCCGTTCGTTAACGCGATTCATCTGTTCTGTACTCACTGCCTCCATTTTTCATCCTCTCTATCTGTCCAGCATCTGTCGACTGAGGTTCCATCCGCTCAAAAAAGTTTTGAAAGCTGCTCGAAAACTTGTGTGGGTGAGCGGAGGGAACTGGTGGAGTTGCGGCAATGCGTCCGTGTGGTCTGCATTCTGCAACGCATTACGGGAACATCCGTCTACATCCAGGTGCTCATTCCGTTTACGGCTGTCCGCTATATCCGCTAGGTGGGCATCCGCTGCCATCCACACAACTCAAATTCGGGCGTGCTGCGCGCAGGGAAAAACAGACACAGGGTAGGAAGCGGAATGGACGCGGAAAGGGATTGCGCATCGTTAGTAGCATGGACGAGAAAAGGATGAGGAGTGGATGCAGCTTTGCAAAGATGGGGAGAAGCATTGTAAAATGGAAAAAACTTTGTTTATATGGGGCGGGACGTATCTCGGATATTAATGGATTGTCTGAGAGGAATTGGCGGGCGTGGAGAGGATGCAAAAGGGGGGGAGACGCAGTGAGGTGGGGGTAAAACCTATTATTGCCCTGAGTGAAAAAAGAGGGAGCAACTCACCTGGGATCCATCACTTTCAGTCCAGCAGCGCTGCTGTGCAGAACGCTCTTGCAGTCTTTCATCTTAGGCATCTTGCTCTTCCCTCCAATCAGCATGTGCCGCGAGTGGTGATTGTCCACCATGGATCGCGTAACAACAGTCCTTTTGGTTAGCCACCAATCATTCTGCAAACAGTGCGAAGATGGGGGCCATCTAAGGCTTTCTTTCACAAACTGTTCTATGGGTCGGGAAGAAAAGGAAGGCGTCAAGAAGTGTCTGGGTGCGCGAATGATGATCGGGAGAAAGGAGGCGAGAGTAAACGGACTGTAATGCGAGGGACACAGCTGATGGTGGGAGGCTGAGGAATACGGAAGTGGGAGCACGGGGCGGTGCATTCCTAGAAAGCTTCATGAGGGGATGGGCTCCAAGCCATGGTTGTGACTGAAGGTGTGTGGAGGCGGCTGAGGACGCGGGGGTGGGGGGGCCCACTTTCAAGTTTGGTCACTGTGGTGCTTTCTCGGACGCTCTCATAGGGATGTCATTAAAGAGCGATAAACTTTCTTGTGGCCCGCATGCTGGTATCACTTGGGGCCTCATACGTGTTCGCCGACTGAACATAAGACTGTCCGCCAACACGTGGCCTCCCTTACAGGCGCACGCAGGATAACGAGTGGAAGACATGATAGTGACGTTGTTCTGGTTGTAAACCCATATCCTAAACCATACATAGCACAGAGCGATATAGGATAGAGTTAGACAGACCTGGGCAGATAACGCTATAGGGATGCATTGGAGCCTTTATGAGAGATACACTCAGGGTGCCTTGTAACAGAAAATATAGACAAATATCGATGGGTGAAAGTTCACTCTCTACTTCACGATGAGCAAGCTCTTATGTTTGTTCCCTTCTCCAGAGTGAAAAGAAGGCCGTTGTAAGATAGTGAGACTGTCATACCTTTGATTGCACTAGCCATGACACAGGCGAGGACGTGAGGTCAACTACTACTGGCGAAGAATTAAGAAGGGAAGTGCATCTGTCCTTTCCATGATTGTGAGAGAAGATATTGAGCACACTGGGCTTCGAGGTGGAGCTACGAGTACCGATTCTCTGCGTTGATGAGTGATCTTGTTTCGTGAGATGAAGTTGCTCTCGACTCGGCATCTGAAATGTTGTGGCTATATCGACTTATAGGATAATGGTTGTTGTAGGCTCTTGTTCGCTCACCTATTGTCTCGGTTGGTACACTCAGCCGTACTGCATGCTCCCTCGTAAGGCAGTGGCTCTCGCCCGCGCATTGGCCGATAGATGTTCAGCAGAGTCATGCCACCTTCTGAGGTAACACACAGAGGTTCCATGCAGAGACTGTGGTGCTCGGGGAAAATTTGGCAATGTTCACTGTCTTATGGTGATAGGGACCTCATAGAGGTGCTCAGCTCGCTTCACGAGATACAACTCGCTGTAGCCGTCTTATATACGCATGAGTTCGGTAGTCATTGCATCGGTCGAATCGAAAGTGTGCATGGTACACTCTCGCGCACGAAAGTGCCTTCTAGTTACTGATATCATACACGAAGCCATCATAATCCATATATTCACACAATTGGCCACTGGTGATATATGTCCATTTAATAAACGCGTACATAGGGTAGCACAAGTTATATACACATGGGTCAAACTCTTCACTTAACCTTCGTCTTGCTTAATGGATGCAAAATTTTAAAGACTCACACACTGGTTCGGTATTCGCGCAGAGTTGGAGAACTACCTGTACACTATAACACATGACTACTTGCGTTGGCACTCGCGGTGTGCTTCTGTGCTCTACGCATATCCGTAGGGGATATATAACAAGTATATAGGAAAGTAGTTACCACATGTAGGAGGATCAGAGCTATCACGTTCTACTGTGTCTCAGGTCACAATGTGTAGAATATGCTACCTGTGTGGATTAACTTAAGAGGCAATAAGGATACGCGAACAAGTGTGCAGTTTGCTTAAACACTGTAATCACAAATGGTTGTAAGCTCTTATTCATAAGAGATAAGACATTGTGGGAGCATGCGATCGTAGGTCACGACATATATTTGAGACATGTCATGGTATTTCTTGGCAACAGCAAAGTGGTTTCTTTGTGTTCGGTATAGTGTGATTAATGAGTGAAGTGTTTTTTAGATAGAGTTGCTACGCTTTCTCTCTTATTGTAATAGTTAATGGCAATATTATAGAAAACGGTTGTGGGCAAATATAGTGTGGTCATCCTATTTTTGTGCTATAGTGCGCAATCGCTACAGAGGCACCTCTCATATACCGCATCTCTCTGCTCCTATAGTGAGCTCCACGAACTTGTGTGTAGTCCTCCACTCGCTTTGCCTCTATTCCCTCCATCACCACACTAACTCTTGCCCACGTGTGTTAGTGCATTTTTAAGTAAGCTGACTTACCTCTTGCAAGCTGCATGCTCATCGCTGTTGACTCTGTGTTCTTATCAGTAACTCTCGCTGTAGTCATATGGCGAGCAGATAGACTCAACTGTAGCGCTTAGAGTGTCACTCCTGTGCGCGTCGTCTCTCACTATGTTTCGCGCGCCTCTATCCACTCCTCTCGTCGGTCGTCTGTTATATATAGGGCTCGCTCCTCTTCTAGATTCCCTGTCGATGTGTCTGCGATATATCCTCGCCAGAGTTGCTGTCTTGTGCGCGAGCACTGGCGGTCGGGTAGGGTGAGTAGCATAAAGCGCCGATAGACTAAAGAGGCAGTTGTTCATAGACGATACACTGGTATGAGCAACTGAACATAAAGGGGAAGCCATTGTGTCCAGGCATGTGGTCCTCAAAGCGGAGGGAGACGAAGCTGATGTATTTTCTCCCTTTGCAGAGACTTGAGCTCGCCACAGCATCTCGCACATGATTGTGCCCCAGTATGAGAGAAACCGGGGACAACATTGTACGTGAGGAATATCCACTAGAAGATGAGCTACTCCAACTCCACCTCCCACTACAACTCATTTATGCGATGAGCATAAAAGACAAAGAATACCAACTTCGCGCCTGGTTGGGAAGTTTTGCTAATTTCTCTTGGCTTCTATTATTATATCACCAAACGATATCAGCTTTTTGGAGCATTATGCTCAAGACTTTTATGTTATATGACTGTACGAAAGTGAGTGGAAGGCTCAGTCGAGGGAGATAGTCCTTGTGAATTTCTTGCTTTCTAGCTTAAATCTAAAAGTAGAGCCAAATATCTTCCTTAGGGACTGAAGCTTTTTCAGTGCAGATCAGGGAAGCCGATTGCAGGGATAGGATAGATCCTCTAAGTTAACATTTGGTGATTCTATGGAAGCAACTCAAT
>BHFT01055212.1:0-14256 GCA_004320025.1 Laticauda laticaudata | reverse complement strand
CTGTTTATGCAAATTTGGGGCACTTTTGAGAGTGGATAACAACGGATGGAACATTTTCTCGTCCGCTGTGTCCTTTTCACATACGTTTTGCATCCGTCCGCCGATATGACCTAGCCTTTAGAACAGATTTTCAGATAAATTTGAGGAGAGTGGAGGAACTGGAGAGGGACCATGATTTGGCTCGGACCAGTTACTTTACCACAGAGGACTGGAAGCCTGTTACTTAAACAATAAATCAGCTGTATAGTGGCTGTGCAGTTCCAAAATTCAGAAGTTGGATCTGATACTCAACTCCTTCACTTTTGTTATGGTGGAAAAGAGCTTGAGGATGCAGATCAGCAAATATAACCAGAATCTCCTTGTGGAAAGTTCAAAATACAGCATACTGTGCCGGTGAAGAAACATGGAGACCTGTTGGATGTAGTGGTTGAGGCATCAGGCTAGAAACTGGGTGACTGTGAGTTCTAGTCTTGCTTAGACACAAAGCCAACTGGGTGGCCTTGGGCCAGTCATTTTCTTTTTGCCTCAGAAAGCAGGCAATGGCAAATCACATCCAAAAATCACATCAGTTTGCCAAGAAAACTGGAGGGATTAGTACAGGTAGTGCCAGGAGTCTACGCTGATAAGAAGGAGGAGGAGGAGAAAGAAAAAGAAGCAGACTGGCCGCTGGTAGATCAGAACTTTGATAACAATAGGAAACTTTTAATCCAGAGGTCTTCAAATCTGGCAACTTTCAGACCTGTGGACTTCAACTCCCAGAATTCTCCATCCAGCTATGCTCTCTCTCTCTGTGTGTTTGTGTGTGTGTGTGTGTGTTTGTAGCCAAGGGAATAACCAGAAACTTAGTTGGTTTCTATGATCTGATCTATTGGTTCCTAGATGTACTGAGCTTCAACTCTCATCATGGTCCAAACCTGACAATTATACCAGATGAAATACAGCATGTCTGGAAATCCAAATAGTTTTGGTTCATAAGCTATTCTGTCAACTAATCCCCAGCTGATAAAATAAATTATATAACAAGCTGGAAGGAAAGCATTTCAGCATTTATTTCCAATAAGACCTTTGTGTCCTATACAATACTCTTCTGCTCGCAATAGAACACCCTAAATCAGCAGGCTTGAAATTTTGGGCTTGGAAAACCTTGAACTACACCACCTCTGATTGGACTTAAATGTAGCACGCAAAATTATCTGCTACAATGTCCTACCAGTCAATGATTTCTTCAGTTTCAACTGCAACAATTCAAGAGTACACAACAGATACAAACTCAATGTAAAGACTAGGTCCCACTGGCCGATGAATGCAAAACGTATGCAAAAAGGACACAGCGGATGAGCAACATTTCGGGGGTGGCTCCATCCATTGTTATCCACTCCAAAAAGTGCCCCAAATTTGCATAAACAGAACGGAAAAGAACGGTTTATGGGGGGTAGTACGTAGCAGGGATGTTAAACGGATGTTCGTAGGAACCTAGCAGATGACAGCGGATGGAAGCGGGTGACACAATCCGAAGGGCTTCTGGGGAGAATTGTGAAGCAGACGCATAGCAGAAGGAGCGGATGCATAGCGGATGATGCGGATGCATCACGGACGCCTTAGGATGCATAGCGGATGCTAGCAGATGCATTAGCAGATGCATAGCGGATGCATAGGGATGCATAGTGGATGCAAAGCGTTCACTGCGCATGAGGGGGGTATGAATTGCATCAGCTCTGCAGATATAAAAGGATGAAGCTCGCAAGCATTCAGGCATTCAGCATTCAGAGGAAAGATGGTGCTGCCACAGACATCTTACGAATAACACCATGGTTCATCAGTCAGGGAAGAAAAAAAAACCCTTGGCCTACTCCTGCCAGCCTGGTAAGAAGGACAGACCACAATCCCACCCCCTGGCACTGATTCTGAAGCTGCTGGTGCTTTCCTGCTGCTGCTGCTGGTGCTGCTGGTGGTGCCTAGTGCTGCTGGGTGCTGCCTGCTGGTGCTGCTGGTGCTGCTGGTGTTCTGGCTGCTGGTGCTGCTGGTATTGCTGCTGCTGTGCTTATCCTGCTGTGTGCTTCTCCTGCTACTTGCTGCTGCTACTGCTGCTGCTGCTGTGGTGGACCAGCCCAAGGCCCTCAAAGCCCTGCTGCTCAAGCCCCTGAAGGCCCTGCTGCTGAAGCCCCTGCCAGAGGGAGGAAGAGACAAGGGAAGGAGAAGGGAGAAGAGGAAACAGTACACCCTTTCCGAGGAAGATGAGGAGGAGGTGCTGGAATGGCTGAGGGAGAACAAGTACCTCTGGAGAAGGGCCACAGACTGTATCGGGACCACCAAGAAGAAGCAGGCAGCATATGGAGAGACAAGGCAGAGAGCACGGGCTACACCTGCAGAATGTATTCCTGGGATGGTGGAAGCACATGCACACCTGGTATGGCAATCTACACTCAAGAAATCTGGGCAGGCCACTGTCAAGCTCACTGACTGGGAGATGTACGTCATGGCCAAGTGCAGCTTCCTGGAGGTGAGATCCACCACCGAGGAACAGCCCTCTGTCACCCCTCTCCCTCAGACAGCCCACAGCCAGCCAGCCAGTCCTCTTTCCAGCCAGGAGACAGCTACACTGTGCAGGCAGGTGTCTTCAGAGGGGCCCCACGGCAAGAGACCCCCTGACAGCGCACTCCCATGCCGGAGGACGTGGAGCATCCCTGTCACAAATGGACCAAGAAGCAGCAGCCACCAGAGACCAAACCCACCCCACCCTCAGCTCACAGGATGCAGGCAGTGAGGCAGACTGGAGGGCGAGAGCCACACTGTCTGTTGGAGATCAGGGACACAATCAAGACCAGCACAGATCTCTCTTAGCTGGTCCACAGTGGACATACCATTCTCGGACCGGAAGCCCTTCATCACCTACGTGAGCCAGACCCTCATGGACTGCCTGAGGCCCGCAGTACCAGGTGATGAAGGAGAAGATAACAGCTCTTCTGCACAACCCTCAAGGCCCAGCTGAACCTGCTCCTACCAAGTCCAGGTCTGCTCCTCCACCCCAGGTGATGTCACTGCCTTTCCACGGCTTTCAACAGCCTCACCTACCAAGGCTACGAGTACCAGGGCTTCCCACAGCAGAGGCAGACCTTCCCAGTCCAGGCCCAGGTCATCGCACGCCACAGACGCCTCACCTCGCCCAGCTGCAGACCAGACAGCCCCACTACTCTCCTCCTTCCTCCACCCCACAGCCAAGCCCCTCAATGGACAATCTTGTCGTCAGTCTTGTGCTGACATCCCAGGTACTTGATGAAGGGCCTCTCAACCTCACGGGACTGATGTCAGCTCTCTGAGAGCTTCCTGCACACACCATCCCTGTTGTACTCTCGGGGCCAAGCACCCAATGGACCTCAGATCAGCACTCCAACCACAGCCACCTCCACAGTCCTGCCCGCTTAAACAGCTGAGACCATGGACATGCCTCAGAGTGACTGAGAATAGTGCCAGAGATTGAGTTGTTACCTGTTCACTTTATCTTTGGCTTAAGACACTTTCTTGGTTCATTTTGCTTTTTTAAAAAGTCATACAGTTTACTTAAGACAGTTATTAAAAAGGTTATCTTTGGCTTCATGCACTTGGTTCATTTATTTTAACTGAATAAAGTGTTGGTGAAAACTTTGAAAAATGGTTAATCCTTTGCATGCTTGTGGGATGGGTAAGGATAGTTGTGGAATAGGTAAGGATAGCTGTGAGATAGATAACCTCCAGTGCAAGCATAGTGGGACTGTATGGTCACCTCCCAGCTGCCACACATATGGCCCTTTTTTATCAATTACATTTATCCAATTGATCAACACATTTCAAAATAAACAAAGTCCTTTATTAATGCCCTATTCATTGTAGGGCGCCCAACATACATGACACAATCTCATCAGGTGTGATGAGACAGGCTGAAGGAAGCATCCATTAAGCATCTATCATCCTGTCTTGCCACTCCACTGCTCCAGCTGGGGAGTTGCACCAGTGTTCAGGAGGTTTTGCTGCTTCTTCCCTTCACGTGAAGCTCTGTTGGGCCTTGTACATCCACAGTGTCTATCAGGTTTCGTCCTTGCCTCCATTCACCAGGCTCCATGTCCCCATTGCCTTGTTGACAGTCCACGAGTCTGTTCTGCGAACACTGGGTAGCGGGTGTGGCATTGTGATTGTGCAGGATGCAGCAAGCTTCCACGATGCTCCTCACAGTCTGTGGGTGATGCTGCATGGTGGTGAGAAGTACCTGGAACCTGTGGCCAGGATGCCAAAGGTGTTCTCCACCACCCGTCTTGCCCTGGACAGCCTGTAGTTGAAGATCCTCTCATCACGGGTGACGTATCTTGAACTGTACGGCTTCATGAGGGTTGGTTCTGAGGGAAAGGCATCATCACCTACGATGAAGTGGGCACATCTTGTGTGTCATTGGGTAGGGGGTCTGGATCTTGAAAACCATGATGAGGTTGCATTCCAGCCTATCCTTGAGGTCACTAGTGTTGTATACCTGGCTATCTGAAGCTGACCCATTGCCTGAAGCATCGATGTACATGGACTTGTAGTCAGCATCAACCATGGCAAAGAGGATGAAACTGAAAAGCCCTTGTAGTTGTAATAAGACACCCTGAGTTGGCTAGAGCTTTGCAGGCCACGTGCTTTCCATCTATGGGGCTCCAACAGTGTGAGGAAAGTTCCACCTCTGACCACCTGTTCTGCAACTTTCTGCCCAGCCTTCTTCTGTCGAGGGACACTTGAGGAGCTCCTCCAGGTATTCTTCGATGATGGCCTGCCCACTTCTCTGACACACTTTGCTGAAGCGGTTTTGTGTGGCAACCCTCCAGGCAATACTCATGTTTCTGTGTTGTGTTCCCAGAGGCCAGGTGCCGCAGAGTCAGTGGCCACCTTCATCCAGGGTCCAGGTTGGGACGGAAGTTGGTCGTTGCTTGGTCAACCGGTGGTCTCAGACGCTTCTTAAACAATTTTGTCCAACATGGCTGGGTGGCTCCTCATGAAGTGCCTGGAAGCTGAGTTCTTCATTCCTCAGCTCCAACCATCAGCTTGCATGACAGTCCAAACTCCATTCTTCCCCAATCCATCTCGGACCCACCACTTTGAATGTCTCCTTCTTCTCCTTGTGGTAGAAAGGTGAAACAGTCCTGAACAGGGTTTGGTTCTGGCTTATGATCGCAGCTACATAAGGATTGTGTGAGAATCCATGTGTGAGAACAAATGGATGATGTGGAAGAGAAAGACCAATGGTGAAGAGGTCTGATACACACGGGCTGCTGGACTCATACTGAGATCCAAGTGATTTCCTCCCCCTTTTTATGGGAAATATCGTTTTCCGCTAGGGCTGTCTTCCACATACCTTAGGCATAACTCAGGACATCCTAAAATCCGAGATACATCCATATACGAACGTTTCGTCGCGTTTTAGTGCTTTATATACCGAGAATGCAATCCCCTTACATTCCTTTCTATTTCCATGCTACTAACGCTGTGTGGAACGATCTGGTGCACTTTTCGGTTCCTCTTCTGTCCATTTTCAGCTGGAGCGGGAATGTTGAGTTGAGGGATGTCCAGAGCGATGCCGAGAGGATACAAGCGGACTGTTTAACGGATGATTACGAACATAGTAACGTTTGTTGCCTGTATATTTCGTGATGTAGATCGTAGTGGCTGGAAAGTCATCCGCTTAAAAAAGTTTTGTGCAGCTCAAAACTTCTTGCGTGGATGAAATCTTCAGTGGAAGGATGCTCAACGGATACAGTGGTATGAAACACGTATGCATTGCAGTACACATGGATGCATTGCGTTTTTCCAACGGATGGCAAGCTTTTTTGTCCATTTTACATCCTCTTTGCATCCGTTGGTGCAGTGGGACATGGGCTTAAACAGCTCCAAACTTGATTGCAGAAAGTACGATTTCAGCAACATTCCAATCAATGCCTGGAATGCACTACCTGACTCTGTTGTTACATCCTCTAACCCCTAGTCCTTTAACCTTAAACTATCCACTATTGACTCACCCCATTCCTAAGAGGTCTGTAAGGGGCTTGCAGAAGTGCACAATCATGCCACAATCAATCCCTGCCCTATTGTCCCCATTTATTCGTGCCTATTTCCTGTATTCTTACTCATGTTTATACTTATACCGATTATCTTGCAAGCTATTGACAAATCAAATAAATAAATAAAATAAATAAATAAACAATCTCTACAGGTATTTTTAGAAAATGACTGTTGGCTGGCTTCTGCCCAATGATTTGTTTAAAAGTGTGTCCTTCTCTTCAGAAAAACAGCAACAATAACAACAACAACAACAGAACTTAACCACAGAATGATGGAAACTACATTGAGGGGCTGAAACAAATAGTGTTACCCATCCTCATTGGGTAACTTCATTGCAGTTCCTTAACAAGGCTTAATGGACACATTTTGATTCTTAAAACCCACAAAGTTCACCAAAAAGGGATCAGAATGTTCTGTCCAGCTTATCCTTAGCATAATTCTACCAATTCTGGGCTGCAATAAAGTTGATGCTTGCTTTCCAAAAAATTATTACTTTTCTTCAAAAGGTATGAAACTTCAATACAATTCAAACAAAGCTATATGTTGTATAAAAATCTAAACAAATTGAGCTAACACAAATATGTAATAAAAAATGAAAGAAGTAAGAAATATCCTGAAGCAATAAAAGTCTGTTCTTACAAATGTTCATACTGTAATATATCTAGCTAGCATATTATATGTGGAAATATCATTTGCCTATCTTCATTTAAAAATAAACCTTCCATGGTCTGATCTTCATACATACTGAAATATAACTCTTGTAGGATTGTATATTGAATTGATTAAGGGCCTGCATACATTACATAATGAATGTAAAACGAATGTGAATGAATCCCATGCGGTTCAGCGTTTGTCCATTTTTTGAAGAAATGCTATGAAAAATGAATGGAGGTCCTTAGATGTTGACTTGTTCTAGGCAGTAAATGAAAATAAAAGACTATGTACCACTGAGTGCCACCATTGCTCATCATGCTATTAGTTTGTCAACACCATTCAATCAAGCAATTTTTATCTAGATGGATAGAAGAAGAATGACAGCATTATGTGTGATTCTGAAGAACAAGGCACCTCTGCCCATCTCAAACATTTAACTTTTAGGCACCTGAAGCCAAAAAACAGGAAGTGTAATCAGTCATTATCTGATGAATCCATGATTTTATCTGTTGCTGCTTAGCAAGTTCAATAGATTCTGTTTCATTTGAATGAATATTATATATTCTGTTATTCTTTTATGACCTTTACAAAACATGAGAAACTAACTATAGGCCAATATAATTATGGAATAATGACTGCAAGTTGTTTGAAATAATTCTACCTGATAAACTGAAAATAATTTTGCAAGAATTTATTCATGAGGATCAATGTGGGTTTTTATCTAAGGGACAGTTAAAGGACAATATTAGAAATGCCTTGGACATATCAGAACACTTGAAATAATGCAATGAAAAACAAGGCATGTTGATTTTGTTTTTTGATGCAGAGAAGATTTTGACCATTTGAACTGTGCTTTTTTGTTCAAGATTTTGGAAGATACAAATTTTGGAGAGAATTTTATAAAATGAGTAAGATCAATTTGCACTCAAAGAAAACACAAATAATTGTTAACAGAAATCTAACAAAACACTATAAGATACAAAAAGGAAAAACAGGAATGCCCACTGTCTCTTCTGTTGTTTATTTTGGTTACTGAAATTCTGAATAGACATATCAGACAAGATGAGAGAATTGTGAGAGTAAAGTAAAAAAGAAACTTACAAGTTAATGACTTTTGCAGATGACTTGGTGTTGGTTTTGGAAGATGTTTTAAAGGGAATTAAAATATTAATAAGCATATTAAAAGAAATCAGTGCATTATCAGGTTTCAAGATGAAGATGTTAACAAAATATGAATATAAAAGATGAAATGTAATTCGTAAATAAAATGGATTTTAAGATTAAGAAGGTAAAATATCTCGGTTTCATTATGACATATATGAACTGTATATTATTTCAAGTTAATTATGTTAAGACTTAGAATGAAATTTTAAAGTCATGTTAAGATTGGAGAAACTACTATTGTCATTGCTGGGAAGAATGATGTTTTTGTTTCAGTCAATACCTGTTTTGACAACGGGTGCAACATCCTCCTACCAACAGTCTTACAGGGGAAAGAAGCCTTGAGCTAAATATAAAGTGTTACAAGATGCAAAGGAAAGAGGAGGATTGAGTTTACCTTTTACTTTCTCATTATTGCACCTTTAACTTTCTCTTTTATTTCTCTTTTCTTTTTCTTAGTTTATTTAGTTTGATCTTCCCTTTTAAAATTCTTTTAAAAATTATATTAAAAAAACCCAAAACCTGTGCAATAAATGATATCCTTTCTTGCCAATAAATTACCATTGAAAAGCTTCTTACAAGGAACAACATTCCTTGTAATTAGAAGACAGGTTTCTTATTCAGTCAACTTAAATCTTTTCTTTCCCTTTCCTTCTCATGTTTTCCATACACAGAAAAACAGAAGTAAAGTAATGTATGGTTTTTTTTCATGTTATTTACTGTTCATTGCTTTCTGAAAAGCTACAACACCCATTCATCTTTAAAAACATCTAGATATTTTTCAAAACTACAAATCTGTGAACAAGTAGAAGCAAATAAAGTTATAACTAGTAGCCAGCACAAGTTTGTTAAAAACAGATCATGCCAACAACCCTGAAGACAAGCTCAGGATCAAGAAAGATGTTGGAAAACTTGAACAAAAGGCCCTATCCAACAAAATAAATTTCAATGTGGAAAAAAGCAAAGTTTTACATTTCGGCAGGAAAAATCAAAGATATAAGTACAGATTAGGCAAGACCTGGATCAAAAACAGTAATTGTGAGAGGGACTTTGGAGTCCTAGTGGAGGATCACTTGAATATGAGCCAGCAGTGTGCAGCAGCTGTCAAAAAAACTAATACAATCCTGGGTTGTATAAACAGAGGCATATAATTAAGATCACATGAAGTATTTAGGCTGCTTTATAAAACCTAGTAAGACCACACCTGGAATACTGCAACCAATTTTGGTCACCATACTATAAAAACATGTTGAGACAGTTAAGATGCTTCAAGAATGAGGCTGATACTTTCATTACAGTTTCAATATGGAATAAGTTAAGACTACTGATTGTTATTCCTTCTTGCTTTGGTTCTTCTACATAAAATGTCATCTCGCAATAAGAAAAACAGTCACCTTTATGGTGGGACAGGTTTGTATGAGTGTAGGGAGATGCCTGGGATGGATGCTCATCACCTTTCAAGTTGCCCGAATGATAGGTTGCAGATACTGATATGGTCCATGCCTGTGACCTATAACTTGAAAGAGTATTCAATTGTGTTCAAATGTAGCTGGCTGATAAGTTACAAGTGCTCTAGACCACTGTGTAGAAATAGCTTAAGCTACAGTAATACAGTCCTGGAAGAGGTTTATATTCCTTCTCTGTATCTATGAGGGATAACTTAGTCCAAAGGTATGGAGAAGGGGTGTTGGATGAATGCTTGATAATGAGCAGCCTCTGTCCTCAACCAGTTTTGCAACACAATGCAAATTAAATCATTTCACATTTATATCTTGCCCTTATAAAATCTAAGCTGGTTTCCGATTGCATAAAATGATATTATGATACAATGCAACCTTTAGCTGAGTATAGTATATTTTACTTTAAAAATAACCTTTAAAGAAGCACTCAACGATTCTCTGGATGGGATTCAATTGAAGAAGGATATGTATTTAATGAAAGCTGCAGATGTATATATTAAAACAAATTCATGACATGTTCTGACTTCCTTAGCTTTCCTGTCAAACAAGAAGCAGCTTATCATTTAAAAAAAACCACTGGCAGAATGATATAGGAAAATTTAAATTTAGAGGCACAACTAAGATAATTTTGAAGAGTTTAGCATATTTGTAAATATTTTCAGTTCAAAACAAATTAATTACAATATTAATTGTTGCATTTTTTTTATTCTAGCTTGTTGGCTGCAAATGAATAATGTTGTAGAAAAGATGAGATATCTTTGGGTAAAATGAGTCAGAGAATTTACAGCTATCCCGAAAAGATATAGATAATTTGATCTGGTCCTTAGTAATCAATGCAGGCATTGATAATGTGCTCTTGAATAGAAATCATTTCAGGGCAAAGGGCCAAAATGCTTCATCAGGGAAATATTCAGATAATCAATTCTCTTTTCCAAAGAAGTGCTTCTTGATTCATTATTAGAAGCAAATTACTTTGCTTTTCTTTTTCTTGCTTTGCAATGGCCCAGGGGTGTCAAACTCGTGGCCTGTGGCCTGGTTGATCACGTGCTGGGCACTCCCATTCCCCGTTTAGTGAGGGGGCCATATTCAAATATGCTCCAGAACACTAAAAAAAAAAAAATGAAAGAAATTCTCAAACACCTTGAAAANCCATTCCCCGTTTAGTGAGGGGGCCATATTCAAATATGCTCCAGAACACTAAAAAAAAAAAAATGAAAGAAATTCTCAAACACCTTGAAAATGAGGCCTATTGCAGTTGAGTCATTTTCTTGATATCCATTTTTAAAAATTACTTCCATTTCTATTATTCCAAAGTTCCTTTCAGTGCACACATTTTATCCCCTAAGTATTCCAAGTGGTAATCTTTTTGAAATTAAATGGAAGGGTGGGAAATCATGAAGTTTATTGTCTGTTGGAAAGGTGTTAGTATAACCCATAATATCCTATTTGATCTTTAATACTTTTATTTTCTTAAATGACCCCTTTGTGTCTGGAATATGCAAATGCATTTGAGTTTCTTGTGGAAAATACAAATCTATCGAAGGACAAAAGTCTTGAAGGTTCAGTGATACTTTCAAGTTGAAGTCAACATTCTTCCAAATGCCAGATACAGGGGGGAAATGGAAGTTTCTAAGTATCTCTTTTCAGCCATTCCAATAAAAAAAATAATGGACTAATATGGCCCTTGGCCTGATCCAGCAGGATTTTTCTTATGCACTTTTGCTGTTTCCTATTCTGTGCTTTTGGTCAGCTGAGAAAGAAAAACCGTTGTTTTTCTGAAGAAAGCAAAAATTAGAATTTCACGCAACTCCAGCAATGCAAAATGGTGCATTATTTGTATTAATTTATGAATTCGATTTGAAAAAAAGCTACTCTCTTCAACTATGACCTAATGAGCAGAGATAGAAAAAGACTGTTTTGAACAGCCTTTCTATTGATTGGTTCTGTAACATAATTTCTATCCCCCAATTATTATCTGAGTGTAGTAGAGCAAAAACTAAATTTACATGTAGCAGTGATGATCTGCGAAGCAATTTTTGTTAAAGCACATGTTTCTGTTTTTGATACAGCTATATTTTAAAAACCAGATTAATTTTGGAAAAATTACGGTAACTGTGAGCATGGCGGTACAGTTTCCTTGCTGTTTTGAGATTCCAGGTGAAGGGGGGAAAGATGCAGGCAGCAATGGATTTATGATACAAAACCATAAATATTTATTAGGGTTCATAAACTGTAATTTTTAATCTTTACTTGAATTGATGGGAGAGAATTCACTAACAAAATATACACTTATTTGTAAAGGTGATTCTATAAATACACCCTGCCTCAGAAATATTTCAAGCTCAACTATGGCAACTATTAGTTAAAAGTCTATCAGATATGAAGAGATACAAAAATCAAACCCTGTCCTTTCATTCAATGAATTCCAATTTCAGCCAGTGACAGGACACTTCACCGTAAGAAGGCTAGCTTAGAAAATGGAAGATACATGCCTCTGATTTTGAGTAAAGGACCACTTCTAGGAATTCTGAGAGTTGAACTTCACACATCTTAAAGTGACCAAGGTAGAGAAACACTGGTTTAAATGACAATACTGCATACCTGAAGAAAAACATGGCAACTTGTTACTTTCCATTGCTTAAGGCAGCTGCTGTCCTATGGACCCTTATATTTACTAAAACATGCTGAGCAAATAATATTAGAAGCATGTTGTAAGTCACATGTTTGTAGTTGATGCATTTTTCAAAGGGGGAATGTAGTTTTTGTGCATGTAAAGTTGTGTACCAAAAGCAGAGGACATTCAGCCTCTGCTGGGTGAAACTTCTGCTTCTAATGATAGGAACAGCCCTGATTACCTTGCCCCATACACCTACAGAGGAATGCAGGAATTACATATGTACACTTATATGAAGGCTTATTTAAGGGTCAGTAAAATACATTCTGTAGAGTCAGTAAAATACATTTATTTTGAGCCTGCAAATGATGGCTCTTGAAAGCAATGTTATACCACATGCCCAAGCCTGTTTCTGACAGTCATGCCGTTCTCCTGCTTTGCACATGGGAAGACTCAGTCATAAAGATTTTGGAATTGGCATTTAGCTGACAATTTTTTGATGATGCTTCAGGCAGAACACAACCTGCCACGTTCTAAGGAAGCAACCCTTGGCCGGGCAAATTCCCACATCGTTCTAACATGCTTTTGTTGGTAAGTGAAGCTAATAAGAGGCAAGCAGCAAGACAAGAGAGAAGTAATTCCCCTCAAATTTCAGATATACTGATCCCTGCTTAAAATAGTACAAGAAACAAATGAATGACTTCCCAAATGTCTTGGCAACATTTAGAGGAGATGCACAATCTTTTGGCTACTTTTTCTGCTATTTTCTCACCCAAAGTCAACAACTCCTTCAATATTGGTAAAAAGATTCTCAGGTGAGATTTCCCTAGAGACTGATTTTCAAAGAGTTTGTTAACCTGCATGTTTAATGTAGGAAACCACCTAAAAATTCAATATCTTCCATACTACTAGGGAGACCAGTCTTCTGTGAAGTGAGCCATATGATTGCAATTCTTAGTATCTCACAATTCATTCCTTCAGCTGTGCCAGCCAATTAAGGCAAATGCTGCATTTCTCATTTAATTAGACATGGCTAAGCTCATTATATTTATTTGTATAAAATATATGCTCATTATGCCTTGGAATAGGTTCAGCTTGTTATCAGAATCAGTGTTTGGGTGGGGGAGGACAAAAGATTTCTCACACTGCCTCCTGCCCGCCTTTTTTTTTAAATTACCCTTTAGCTTCTAAAAACCTGGTAAGCAAACAGGTATTGCCCCAATATTGTGCTATTCCTAAAAAAGTATGGTGTGTTTGGTCTAAGTCATGAATTTTAATAAACAAAAGTGTGATGTAAGTATTAATATATGTATTTTTAAACTCCTTATTTTCAAAGATAGATTTATTTGTAGTCATAGTTGCCTTCTGAATGTTACTAAATTTGAGCAATACTCACATGATTATAAGATGGAGAAAACATGTCTAAGCTGAAGGAGTGAGCATGTACAGATATGTATATGTGTATACACACATTATATATCTTAAAAAGATAATTCATAACTAAGTATAACTTCATTTTAAATATATACTAAGTGCCACCTACAAGAGATTCAATCATTCTTCTGTCAATCAGTATATATCTAGGGCCTCTCTCTAAAACAAATTCATTCAAATTTCTTTTATATACTTCAAACCATGGGCAATTTTTTTCA
The DNA here is from genome assembly GCA_004320025.1 of Laticauda laticaudata. Lineage (NCBI taxonomy): Eukaryota > Metazoa > Chordata > Lepidosauria > Squamata > Elapidae > Laticauda > Laticauda laticaudata. The sequence continues at coordinate 652 of BHFT01055212.1, read as the reverse complement.
AAAAATTGTATTTGCCACTAAAAGTTTAAAACTAGTTTGACTGAATGCACCTTGCTAGGGGCAAATACCATTACAAAAAGCAAACTTTGGGGGAAATTGCTTTTTTGTATTAAAGCATACTACTTTGGTGGGGGTTATTATTCCTTTCTCCAATCAGATTCCACAATTTTGGTGTTATTGCAATAAAATACTTTTGCTAGCTACCAGTGACTTGGTCCAACATATCCTTCAAAATGGCTATATTTCAATCTTAGCCAGTTTAAAATATGTGGACTTCAGTTCTGGGAGTTGACACTTCTTAAAGTGGTCAAGACTGAAAAATGCTGAATTCAATTGGAATCCTGCACACCTGAAGAAAAACATGGCAACTCATTACTTTCTATTGCTGCTAAGGATGCATATAATATTTGCTAAAAGCATATTAATAAAGTTAGAAGTACATTGTAAACCACATGTTTGTAATTGATGAATTTTCAGAGAGGGGGATGCAGTTTACAAAGGGCATTCATACAGGTGTATATGGCAGAGCTGACTATCTAACCTGCTTAGTGTTCTGTTCAGAAATAAGGTGCACGAAACTGGGTTCTAACAAACAGCTCTTTATTCAAACAGTGAAGTAACTGGTAACAGAACATTGGCTCAAGCCGTGGCA
>BHFT01055209.1:0-11932 GCA_004320025.1 Laticauda laticaudata | reverse complement strand
AAGAGGCTGTAGAGGGCTTCGCACTGTTGTAGAACGATGGCGGCTACCAAAAGGAGTTGTTACGATTCATGGTGGACATCAATGGATGGCTGTGGAAGAGCAAGAGCAAGATGAAGGCTGTAGAGGTCTGCACAGCAGGACTGCTGCACTGAAAGTGAGATCCAGGTGATTTCTCTCCCTTTTTATAGGAAATATAGGTTTTCCGCTAGGTGTCCTTTTGCATCCTCTAGCATCCTGCAGACATCCTAAATATCCGAGATACGCCCCCCTATATGAACATTTTTTTCCATTTTAATGCTTTGTATGTGAGCTGCATCCGCTTTCATCCTTTCTACGTCCATGCTACTAACACTGCGTGTCCATTCCGCGTCCATTTCGCTTCCTCCTGTGCCGTTTTCTGCTGGAGCGGATGTGAGTTGCGCGGATGCGGCGCGTAACGGATGACGGACGTATAACGGATGTTCCCCGTATGCGTAGCGGATGTAGAACGGACGTGTTGGATACTTTATCCGCTCAAAAAGTTTTGTGCAGCTCAAAACTCTTTGAGCAGATGAAATCTCAGTAGATGGATGCTGGACAGATAGAGAGTACGAAAAACGGACGCAGTGAGTACAGAACGGATGCATCGCGTTAACCAACGGATGGCACGTGTTTCTCTCCGTTTTACATCCTCCTTCCATCCGTTGGTGCTGTGTGACACGGGCTTAACACTAAGTATATTAAAACAGGATTAACAAAACAATGAATCATAAGTAATAGGTTTTTTTCCATATAAGCATGATTTAAGTCATGGGTTGTATTTGTGTATCTCAATGGTATGTACATACCACATTGCTGCTTAACGTTTAGTATTTTTTATTTCTGTGACTATATACATCAAAAATCATACATTTAAAATCTAAAATACAGTTAATTAAGAAATTTGGCTATTTCAACTTTTTTTCATCATTACTGTTATGTGAGAACTAGAAAAACCAGTCAAATGCAAAGAGCTTGAGACTAGACAGGTCAACAATACACAGGTCAACTATTTCTCCAGCAAGGACCTACTTTTTAGTCATTGGGACAAACAATCAAAGATATCAAATTGTAAGATTTTATCCAAAGAATGTATGTGTGTTTGTTTGTGTGGGAGTTTGAGGCTTATGGGTAATTTTTGGTTGTTTATAGCTTTCCAGTATCTTTAATGAAACTAGTTTATTAAACAGCAGTACCAATTAACCTCTTATCTGCAAATGTTTTAACAACAATTTGGTTATTAAACTTAGTACATTATCTTTCTCACTTAGGACTGCTGTTTAATCATTTTATGTAGTTGATTCAATGAAGTTATTAATTGCTTTAATTATCCAAATAATATGTGTACAGAAGTTACATTATTTTCAGGTCTCTGTGACATGATCCTGCAGCTCCTTTAAGATATTGCAGACAGGTTCTATGTTTATGTTCTTTGGAGATCTAATTTGAAGCTCTCTATATGGCCAGTTACTTTTTTCCATCATCAGAAATTGTATCCTTACTCTCTTAGAAGAGAATTTTCTTACTATTGCTCACATTATGTTACACATACAAGGTAAAACAAGAAAATAAGATCCAATTACTAACATATTACATCTCATTAAAAGAATCAAAATAATAAAGATAAATGTCTTTATTTAAAATATTTATTTACAAGTACATTTTTAGATATGCCATATTAAAACCATATGATAATTTCAGGAGAATAAAAACCCAACAATCAACTGAATATTTGTTAATGTTTAAATAGTAGTTAGCTGGGAAACTTTTATGAAATAACTGTAAAACTGTATAAATTATATCATTTTTATATGCAAGAGCAAGTTTCATTTGGGATATTTTACAATAAAACTGACATTTAACTATTGCATTTTTAAGATAGCAGTTCAAATTTTAGTTATCCCACAGAACATGTTATATGTTTATTATTAAACATATTCCCAAAGAAATGGAAGGAGTGTACAACTATCTCCGATTCATGTATCAACATGGCTTCTTGTTTTCTAAACAAGTCGGAGATAAAGCCCTATGGCTGAAGGAAGAACTCCAGAATTATTTCTGCTGCAAACTAGAGTTCACATTTCAGTCTCCATCAGATATCTAGAAAGAAAAGCCAATATTCATCCTGTAACTCCCATTGCTATTACAGATAGGTTCAGCATAATGCAGTACTTTCTTTTGAAACTGCAAAAAGCTTTACTTTTATGCAAGGAACAGAAAAAATAAAACGCCCATTATCTACTCACTAGCCAGTGTTTTGAAACACAAAGCTAGTATAATGTAATAAAGGTACTCATTTCTAGCAAACACTGACATTTTAAAAAATAGAAATCTGAACGTAATGATATAAATTCTACATCTAGATGTTTACATCAGAAGGAATCAGTTGTGCAAAAAAGGAGATTCAAGAAATACTAATAATTTTTATCAATGCTCAAGGCTTTTGATTTATGCAATGTGTAACCATGACTATTATTTGCCTATTACAAGATTGAAATGTTTATAGATACAATCTTCAATCTTCTTGACAATTTTAAACTGCTGCTGCACACCCACAATTTCTCCTGAAAATATTGGTTCCTGGCTGGGAAGAAAACTTAAGTAATAAAGAGGTATATGCCCATACTCCTTTTCAAGTGAAATAAACTTATTTTAAGTAAATATGTAACTTCAAAAGCTCTTACAGTAGTGATTACCTCCCTCACATTTGAAATAAAGCACATTGCCATTACATTTTAAAGGTTCTGATCATAAAAGGTGATGACATAAGAATCTGATGACATAAGAAACATAATTATGTAACCTTATTTTAGCCTAATAGATGGAGAAAGGCCAATTAATGGTATACATAAGAAGAAGTCATATGTAGCTGATCCTTGCTTTCCCATCACCATACTTCAATCTGCATTGGGCAGTAAGAGCTTTGATTTTACAAAAGTACAAAAATGTTGAGTGAAGGATTGTTTTCATTAGAATGCAAGATCATCAGTATGGAAAAGACCATACTCTAATTAACGGGGATTAGCACTTTATTTTTCTCTAATACAGTATGTTGTTCCACATGCCAAGGACAGAAGAGAAAATACTCAACACATTTTTAACATTTCCACTTCCATCTGATTACCAAAGCATTCCTTCATCATAAAATACCCATTTTTTTACATTAAACTGAGATCTGATGGAGAAACCACCCTACAGCAAGAAGCCCCTTAAAAGCAATTGGAAAAGCTCGTTTCCCAGAGATACTACCTGAAAGTGTACATTATACTGGAAAAGAGGCCATTTCGAATCAATCTACAATATTTAAATCCTCGGCGGAAGGCAAGGAACCTAAAATATGGCCAGTAATGCTAAAATATTTCTCCTTCTCTTATCCCCCCATCAGCTAAAGGAAATAAAAGCAGAATATATACTGGACTCGGATGTATGCATGAAATAGGGGGAAAAAAAACAAAGAATCTATCTTTAAGAAACTGGATTAAAGCATGCAACGGAAGAGCATCCTCTCCTTCCCAACCAAACTTCAAAAGAGGAAGATTCCATACTGTCCCCCTGGGGAGCTGTGTCTCCGGTGCAAATCTGACTTGGAAAGGGTGGGGGGAATCTTGATTCCCTTCCCCCCTTCCTCCCCCCAAAAGCCACAAAAAACACCTCAAACGGCTCCCCAAAGATGAACAGAGTGGGCGAGGGAAACCTGAAGGAAGAGGCCTTTAACTGCATGGCATATCACTTTGAATCGGGAATGGGCACCGCTGTTTTCCTTTGTCCCTCAAAAGAAAGGAAGGAGAAATCATTCCATATGCCATAGTCAAATACAGTCGCCATTTCTCGCCGTGGGTATCGGTACCTGGAAATCCCTGTCCTCGTTGAAGCGGGAAAACCTATCCGCCATTTTCGTTCGGTTCGCCTTTATCTTAGGAGACTGCGACGAAGAGGAGCCTTACGTACTTGACGTAAGCGTACGACCGCGTCACCTATAGATTAATGCCAACGCTCAGCTTCCGAGCCTGTTTCGCTTTTTTTTTTTTTTTTNCTGTTTCGTTTTTTTTTTTTTTTAGGGTTTTCTGAAGACTGTGATTGGACAGCAGTTGCCCCCACCTTCTCCCTATGGAAAGGCAGCGAAAACAGAACTGCCTGTTCCTTCTAATGAGGAAAAAAAAGAAAAAGAAAACTCAGGCTAAGCTTCTGTTCTCTTTGCCAGTGAATGCTGGATTTGGACTAGATTCCAGTTTAAGTAAATTTCTGCAACCTGAGCAATTAAGTACTGGAGATTTTTTGTTAAAAAATATAGGAATGTCACGTATAAAAATTCGAACGAGCGATATCTGACAGCTCAGAAGAGTGTACGATCGCTACATTAGCCTAACGTCTGTCAACAACCATCAGCAAAACAAAACACCACGCCCACTGAACGAATAATGTCTGACATAGACATCGTTTTTTAAAAAAAGTTTTAGTACTCATAAATTTATTTTTGGCTGAACTACGATTTAGAAAACAAAAACAAAAACAAACCGTGTAGGGTGCTCTTCTTACATTGGCCAAGCTATGATTCTGCATATTGTCCCTTTCGCTTACTGGTTCTCCTCTTGGAAAATAAAAACCTGTTTTAAGTTTTACCATTTTTTCCTCCAAGGAGCAAGAACCCCAATACTAGACATTCAGAAAACTGACTCCTGATTGGAGAGTCGCTGAGAGATCTCCAGATCCCTCTTTTCTCGCCCTCTGTTCGCTCTGCTTTACAGCTCTAATTCGGTATATGCGGCTCACGGTGCCTTTCCCCAGCACCCAAGAGAAGCAGCCTCGCCCCGTTTAGTAGCAGGCACCTTTGTCCTTACGATCTCCTGAAGGAGGCTAAGAATTTTCTCGCCTTTTAAGTACAGCAGATTTTTTTTCCTCAGAAAAAAATCACCCGTCTATTCCCGGCACTGATTATTTAGTGCCAAATGACAGCGGTTTCCAGCACAAGGCTAAATCCATTCTGTCCCATTCTTGGAAAATGCTTTCTAATCCAGGGGAGAACTAGTCACCTACTGCATACTTAAGTTTCTTCTTCTCCTTCTTCTACCTCCTCCTCCTCCTCTTTCTCTTCTTCCTCTTCCTCTTCTTCTTCCTCCTACTCCTCCTCTCCTTCTTCCCTCCAGCCACCCCACCCAATTTTTAGGCTGTTTATAAGCCCCACTCTGATTTTGAGGGAAAGGAATTACTAGGGAATGAATGGTAGCAAGTTTCTCCCTGAAATAGTTATTTGATTGATTTGATAAGGCTATCTCAACCAAAATTAAATTCACATTGCCTTATTAATACAGTGATTTAACCAAAATTAACCACTTAAAGGCTTCAATGGGAACATGTCAGTATTTGCCTAATTTCAAGCTGAAATTAGGAGGCTCTTGAAGGTTTGATACACAGTATATGAATCACTTAATGAGCTTAGTATAAAAATATGAATATAGAAATCATAGCTGATTGACAAATTGAATGCTTAGTTTATTAAACATGCACTGATTTTTTTTTAAATAGTTATTAGGAGAAAAAACATTTGATTGTAAACTTTGAGTATAGTGGTTAGGTACACTATCTTTTTTATTCATTTACATCTCCCTCCCCCCTTCAATCATATCGATAAAGTAAGTTTATATTCTCTTCTGTAAATTCTTTCCTGAAATGAACCAGTCTTGATAAAAGCAGGAAATTATAATTGTCCTAGCTATCTTTCTGGGGTTCCTGCATTTGAAACTGATTATCATCAGTCATCTGAAGTTGATATAGGAAATCATTACTCCTGAAGAGTGGGGTGCAGCTAATTTGATCCTACAAATTTAGCCTATGTGTTTAGATAATTATGACTTTATGGCTGAGGTACTTTGCTAATTTATATTGGGCCTGCTTCAAAGAGAATGAAGAATCATCTTATGGAGGAGATTTGTAATGTATAGGAACAGGGATGCAGCCCTTTTAAAAAACAGTTGCATCTTTATGCAGGCTTTTATCATCTACTCTAAAGCAGCAACTTTTAATAAGTCTCTTTAAAGACTTGGTTACTTTAATTAGTCATATTTTTTTCGCAGATGACTTAAAATTATTTAACACTATTGCCCTGCAAAGCGACCTTGGCTATGTGTCAGAACAGTTGCACAATTGGCAACCCCTAATTTCAACTAACAAATACTCTGTCCTACACATTGGCAAAAAAAATCAGAACACCAAATACAAGTCAGGCGGAAATGATCTCGTAGACGACCCTCACTCTTTCAAGGACCTAGGAGTACTTGTCTCAAATGATCTAAGCCCCAGAGCTCACTGTAACAGCATTGCCAAAAACTAGGGCATACAAAACCTTTGCCAGACCAATTCTCAAACACAGCTCATCCGCCTGGAACCCGCACTGTATATCGGACATTAACACAATTGAACCGTCTCAATAAAAGTACTCTACTCCTCCACTCACAATAGTATTCCCTATGCCTCCAGACTTTAAATTTTGGGCCTGGACAATCTGTAACTGAGCCGACTATGGTTCACAAAAAGCATAGTTCACAAAATTGTCTCCTAAGACATCTTGCCCGCCAATGACTTCTTCAGCTTTAATCACAATAATACATGGGCAAACAACCAATACAAACTCAAGGTAAACCACTCCAAACTCGACTGCAGAAAATACGACTTCAGCAACAGAATGGTCAACACATGGAACACCCTTCCAGACTCCATTGTTACAACCTCAACCCCTCACAGCTTCAACCTCAAACTGTCTACCATGACCTTACCCCATTCTTAAGAGGTCCTTAAAAGGGGTGTGCATAAGCGCACAAGCATACCTACCATCCCTGACTTACTGTCCCCATTTATCTCTATTTACTTCCTTTGTACTTGTTTATGTTCATACTTATACTTGTTATCTTGTACATGTTTGACAAACAAACAATGATATTTGATACTCCTTGCCAACTTCCCGTAAATCAAGTTAATGGGAAAACTGGCAGGAAGTCAGAAGTTGCTCCCACTCCAATTGCTTTTTTTTTTTTTTTTGCAAGCATGTGGTCATTCTGTTGTCGGTTTAGGTAAGTAAGTATGGACTTACTGAAATTTGTCTGCCACTATAATTTTTGTTATATGTCTATGTTTATTCATCCATGTTGTATGGCTGTACTACTTATCTTTTTCCCCCTTTTATTGATACCATTATTGTGATTATCATCATTATTTTGTTGCTTTGCATGTACACTGAGAGCTTCTGAATTGAAGACAAATTCCTTATGTGTCTAATAACACTCAGCCAATAAAGAATTCAATTCAATTCAAATTCTATTTAGATGACTATGGAACTGTGCAGAATTGGGATAAAAATATATGGTCATTGAAATAATTGAAAATATTATGGTCAATATTATGGTTGATATTTCATAAAATATTATGAAAAATATGGTCAGCCTAAAGTTTAATCTTCATTCTCCTGAATGAGACTGTAGTACCATATCTTTCTCTTAAATAATGACCCAACAGATCACAGGGTTGTCTAGTTATATTTAAAACACTTATGAGTATGGACTAATTATTTTTTTTAATCTCTTATTATCTCATGTAAATTTATGTCACTTATTTTCACCAAATTTTATCGTGCCAGTGAGCTAACTTTGAAAAATGTGGATTGTAGGAGAGATACGTTTATAAATTATTTTACTTACATTCAATGGGATCTAGATGTAGAAACAACTTGCTCTAATTTCCTATGTTGAAGATACCTTGACATGTTGCTGCCACCTGTTGGCCTAGTATAGTAAACTATTCAGGCATACTGTATAGTTCTTGACTTACCACAATTGGGACCTGCAAATTCATTGTTAAATGGTGTGGTTGTGCAGCATCACATCACCACACCTTTTTTGCCTCGTCAGTTATGAGAAACATTATGCAACTGTGATTTGTAGCCTTCCCTGCCAGCATTTCTTGTCTGAAGCCATCTGGGAAGGTTGCAGATCATGAACATGTGACTCTGGGATGCTGCAAATGTTGTAAATGTGAGCTGATTGACATGTGCAATTACATGACCCTGCAATGCTGCAATGGATGAGTCATAAATCATTTTTGAGCATTTTAGAGCATTGGCTAAATGAATGATCAGTATACAACAATCTCCACAATCACTGAATATCATAAAATCTCATAAAACATTACCTAAAGTTCCTAAGTGTATTATTTAACTGCAGTCTTACTGTTCCTATTTTGCACAACTGCAGATGTGTTCCCTAATTTATACAGATAGTCCTTGACATACAACAATTGAGCCCAAAATTTCTGTTGCTAAGTGAATTTTGCCCCATTTTGCAATCTTTCTTGTCAGAGTTGTTAAGTGAACTGCTGCAGTTGCCCAGTTAGTAACATAGTTATTAATTGAGTCTGGCCTTCCCCATTGACTTTGCTTGTCAGAAGGTTGCAAAAAATGATCACAAAATCCCAGGACATTGTGTGAGAAACACACCCATCAGTCAGAAATTGGACAGAGTTATTAAGTGAAGCAGCTAGCAGTTTATTGTAAAATACGTTTTTGCAAGAACCGGTGGCTAGCAAAGTAGCCACAACTCAGCTAGCCTGACTTTGGAGTTGCAAACATTTCTTACCTTTTTCTTATAATTCTAAGCCTTAAGCATTTCTTGGTGTTTCCTAAAATGTATGATACCTGCAAAAACAACATTTAGCTCTTATTGCTTTTCTTAAAATTGCAATTGTGATAAATATATGCAATTTGCTAGATATCCAAAATTTGATCATGAGACCATAGGGATGCTTCAGTGTGTGAAAAATGGTCATTTTTTTTGTGCCGTTGTAACTTCAGTCACTAAATGAACTTTGCAAGTTAAGGCCCGGTCCCACTGTACTTACGGATGTAAAGAGGATGTAAAACATTAAAAAAAGCTTGCCATCTGTTGGAAAACGCCATGCATCCATTGTGTACTCACTGCATACGTGTTTCATAACGCTATATCACGTGAGCATCCATCCAACTTCGCAATTTCATCTGCACAAGAAGTTTTGAGCTGCACAAAATTGTAAAATAGGATGAACTTTCCGCCGCATACTTTGTACATCCACGAGCGATATAACAGGCCAACAAAAATGTTCTTAATCGATCCGTTATCACTGTTAAACGTCCGCATGTATCCTCTCTGCACATCCGGGCCATCCCATTCAACTGATCACATCCGCTGCAAGCTGAAACAGAAGAGGGAGGAAACAAGAATACACAAGAACGTCTACAACAGCATTAGATAGCATCGGAAATAGACGGACAAATGTTTTGTATCTGGGATGTATCTTGTATATTTTAGGATGTCTGCAGATAAATGTCATAGAGTAATCGTAGAAGGAACACCTACGGACAACAACTATTTCATCTATAAAAGGGGGAGAAAATCATCTGCGATCGCTGGACATGGTGGACCTACAGTCCCACCTATGGGTTGCACTAGAAGCGTTTAATCTATCCACACATATCACTATATCTATCCCACAAAGCATGCAAAGGCTTAACCATTTTTTCAAGTTTTTCCCCCACCTTTATTAAGTTAAAAAAAATGAACCAAGTAAACGAGTGTCTTAAGCAAAGATAACCTTCTATAACTTTCTTAGGTCAAACCTTTATGACTTTATTAAATTAAGCAAAATGAACCAAAGTTAACTGTATTAAAGTGTCTTAAGCAAAGATAAACCTTTCTTAGGTAAAACTTTATGACTAGTATTAAATAAGGCAAATGAACCAAGTAAAACGTGTCTTTACGCAAGAAAACTTAACAAGTAAACACCCATCATCTCTGCCCTCTATTCTCAAGTACTCTGCCGTCATTCCATGTCCTCAGCCTGTTAAGCGGGCAGGGATTATGGAGTGGCTGTGGCTTGAGTGCAGGTCTGAAGGCAAACCATTGGGGTGCTTGGTCCCGAGGGTACACAGGGGATGGTGTCGTTCAGAGAAGCTATCCGACGAGCTGACTACCAGTCTCTTAGGTTCGAGAGGCGCCTTCATGCAAGGACTTGACTGGCTGCTGTTCTTCCTCCATTTGTCACCAGCCAGGGCGTCATCGCTCCAACGGGAATCACTCCAAGATCTGCCGCATGGGAGTGCAGCTGTCGGGGGGGGTGTCTCTGCCATGGGCCATCTTGAAGAACACCTGCCTGGACCAGGGTAGCTGTCTCCTGCGCTGGAAAGAGGACTGGCTGGTCTGGTGGGCTGTCATAGAGGGACGAAGGGTCCTCAAGAGGGGCTGCTCTCGGCTGGCCGGATTCACCCTCCGGAAACTGCACTTGGCCAACTGAACATAAGTACATCTCCCGGTCAGCAGCTTTGACAGCAAGCCTGCCCGGACTTTCTTGTGTAACTTGGTGTAAACTCTGCCATAACCAGGTGTGCATATGCTTCCCACCATCCAAGAGATACATCTGCATGTGTAACCCCAGGCTCTCAGCACTTGTCTCTCCAAGCTTCACTCTATCTTCTTGGTGGTTGCGATAGAGTCTGTGGCCCTTTCTTCCAGAAGGTAATCGTTTCTCCTCAGCCATTTCCAGACCTCATTCTCAATGCTCCTCAGAACGGTGTCTGTTTCCTCTCTTCCCCTTCCCCTTCCCTCTGCCTCTTCCTCTACATCTCACGCACGGAAGCTTCAGCAGTGCATTCAGGGGCTTGCCGCAGGCAGGGCCTTCAGGGAGCTTGAGCAGCGGGCCTTCAGCAGAGCAGAGGCTTTGAAGGGCCTTGGGAGCTGGTCCACCCACAGAGCAGCAGCAGCAGCAGAGCTTCAGATACAGTGCCAGGGGGTGGGAGATGCTGGTTCTGGCCTTTCTTCAAACTTCCAGGGGCTTGAACAAAGTAGCATGGGCTTCCTCTGGTTGCCTGACTGACAACCAATGGATGTTTCCCTGCAAGTGTAAACTGTGGACAGCAACGTCTTTCCCCTGTAATGCGCTGTGTGCCGTCTGTGCATCCTTTTTATCCGTGGAACTGACAACAATCATACTCCACGCAGAGCAGCTGAACACTATTGCATCTGATATACATCCGCTGCGACATCCCCTTTGTTTCCTATAGGCGTCTGTGATGCAACATCTTGCTTCATCTGCTAATGCATACTGCCCCTTCCACTATGCGTCTGCTTCTGAAAATATCTCCCCCAGAACCCCTTCAGAGGTATCATCCGCTTCCATCCGACTTCTCATCCGCCTGGCTTCACATATCAGAACAATCCGTTTTTAAAACATCCCGGCTACATACAACCCACGTCCGTTCTTTCCGTTTCTGTTTTTATGCATTTTCACCAACTTTTTGAGCACCATGACAACGGATGGAGCCAACCCCCAAATTTGCTCAACCCGCTGTGTCCCTTTATAGCATAACGATATTTGTGTCCCGTCGGCCCAGTGGAACCAGGCCTTTAAGGACTAACCTTAATGATGATGACCATCGATCACTACCATTTCGGGATTCAGGCATTAGAATATCAGAACTGTCTAATTCCTTTCTATTAACAATTGGTGAAACTGAGAAGGCCAGCGGGGTTACATTCATATAATAATTAAATCCATTGGTTTTGATAACATAACTGGATGTAATGTAACAATAATAAGTAACACTGTGCAACAATACTAAAGCACAACACAGTATCCTAAAGAGCAACATTTGCCATGTAGTTCTATGACCCTTAACTGAACCTAGGTATAACATTAATTAGTGTGACCCCCACCACAATTTTACCTTTTTACATAATTATTTAGACAACCGCCCTAAAAGCTTTGTTGCATACAAATATTTAACCTGGAACGCCTTGATCAAAATTAAAGGAATTCCACCTTGGTGAAAGAAAGCATACACCCTTGGATTAACCTATTACTGAACAAGCCTAGTGTATCTACTGCTAACAATAGGAAC
>BHFT01055207.1:0-11068 GCA_004320025.1 Laticauda laticaudata | reverse complement strand
AGAGAGAGAGATGGGGGGGGGGTGTCCAGGAGGCAGCCACCGAGCAAAGCAAGCCCAGCCATTCAGTTACATGATCTAAATTCTAATCAAACATCATTTAAAGCATGTTTTATTTCTGCCTCTGGAGAGATAGTTCCTCCCGAGCCCTCGCCATGGCAACCGGTGTCTCATTTCAGAAGTGTCATGCCACATTATCATCCTAGCAACTCAAACAGGCCTGCTTGACAAGCCCTCTCTGCCCCTTGCGAGGCGGAATGTTCTGGGCTTATGCTGTTTATTTTGGGTGTCAGGAGGCCGGCGGCAGATTGAAAGGGAACTCTCGTGGCCCCCCTTCCCTCCCTCAACTCGCACCGCAAGACTCCTATCCGACCCCCCCCCCATCCTCTTTGGAAAGGAGAGATAATTTGGGGAAATCTGTGCCTACACAGGCATGCAGTGGGAAGGGTGGGAAAGGAGGAGGAAGAAGAGCAGAAGGAAGAGGAACAGAAAGGGGAGGGAAGGAAGAGGAGGAGGAAGAAGGAGAGAAGAGAAGAAGAAGGAATTAGGGAAGGAAGAGGAAGAGGAGGAAGAAGGAGAGGTAAGGAAAAGGAGGAGGAAGAGCAAAAGGAAGAGGAACAGAAAGGGGAGGGAAGGAAGAGGAGGAAGAAGAAGGAGAGAAGAAGAAGGGAAGAGGAAATGGAGGGAAAGAAGAGGAAGAGGAGGAGGGAGGGGAAAGGAGGAAGAGCAGGGGAGAAGGAGGGGGAAGGGAAGGAAGAAGAGGAGGAGGGAGGGGAGGAAGAAGAAGAGGAAGAGGAGGAAGAAAGGGAGGGAAAGAAGTGGTGGAAGAGCAGAAGGGAGAGGAACAGGAAAGGGATGGGAGGGAAGAAGAGGAGGAAGGAAGAGGAGGAGAGGAAGGGAAAAGAGAAAAGGAGAAGGCAGGAGAAGGAGGGGAGAGGAAAGGGGAGGGGAGGGAAGAAAGAGGAGGCGGTAAGGGTGGGATGGAAGAGTTGGCAACATGGAACCCCATAGAGCCCTTGTCCTCTTCTGGGTCTATTGGATGGTCTCAAACAACATGGAGGGGGGGTACATGGCTTTGGGGGTTCCTTGCTCCAGCCAACCAAATACAGAAGCAAGAGCCATGATCTCCCTGTAGCCCAACAGGGCAGCTAAGCCAAAGCTCCAAGACCCTCGTGCAGAAAACAGCCATCTCAAAGGATGCACATAGACTTCATTTCGCAGCATCTTCTGGAGGGAAGGAACCAGGGCAAAGAAGAAAGGACCACGTCTCACATTTGAAAGCAGACGACGACGGGAGGGAGACCTAAGTGAGATTACTTGCAGGCATTCACCAGAATGGGACATCTCGCTCGAGCCGGGGAGGCGGGGGATTCAAATTTTTTAACAACCGGTTCTGTGGACGTAGCTAGGTAGGAATGGCCATTTGACTGGGTGGACATGGCTTCTTCTTTTTGCTTTTTTGCAACCCCCGCCCCATTTTTTTGCATCCTGGGCCTCAGGGAAGCCTTGGGGGGGTGTTTTTGCTCCCAGAACGCTTCCCTGAGGCCCAGGAAGGCAAAAAATGGAGCCTAGGCAAACCAATAAGACAGTGAGGGTGATCCCAGAGCAGCTGATCATTGGAACAGCTGATCGTCAGGCATGGGGGAAAGAAATACCTTAAGAAGTGACTGGGTGGGGGAGAATGCGGTCAGCAATGTCAGGAATGCCTGTGATGTTGCGCATGCACGATAAGGACTGACTGGGCAGGGAGGGGAGGGGGGAGGGGAGAGGGGCAGGGCCAGCCAGGGGCACGATTTGCCGGTTTTCTGAACTGCACAGAATCATAACAACCAGTTCTATAGAACCAGTCCAAACCAGTAGAATCCCACCCCTGGGTACAGCCAATTCACCATGGCCAACTCACGATAGGACAATGCAACAATTCAATTTAATTCTGTAAAACAATTTTTAAAAACACTTTTTAATATTTGTCATTCCCAATTGATTTTGTCCCTCCTTTGGCATCCTTTCTTTAATGATCCTATTGCACTTTTTCTTCAATATTAGTGTAACTCTTCTCCCATGGCAAATTGTCTGCAGGGACATGGCCGCAGCAAGTTGGCTGCAATGAGTTGGCTGTTGCGAGTTGGTGGTAGACCCTGCATATGCACACAGAGAAGCTCGTGACTGACTGGACACAACATTGAACAAGGACATCCATGGTATACTTAAGCTTTTGTCCCAAATACACTTAATCTGATTATTGAATTAATTTCTTGTCTGGGTTCCTGCGACTACAACTAACCAAACAGGCTGGATCTGCAATAAACTAAAGCAGGGTTCGGCAACCTTTTGGACCTCAAGGACCACCAAACTCATAATTTTAAATCCCATGGACCATTAACTGGTTCTGTGGGCATTGCCTAATTTGTGAGTGTGGCTTGGTGGTCATGTGACTGATTGGGCATGGCTTGTACGGAAATATTATAAATATTTATATAAATATTGAATTTTTAATTTAAAAAAAAGGAACTTTTACCCAAAATCAGGCAAAGCAGGCAGGCAGATTGAGTTGCTCACAGAATCATTCAGTGATCTATCTATCTGCCATCGGCTAGATCAGTCTCTCAAATTTGCTTGCCATGAGTCTGCACTGAATAATAGAACCTTCAGTCCTAAGGGAGGTTTGGCTGTGCTCAAAAGCGGAGCTGAAGAACTAAAGACTAGCTAGAAAGCAAGAAATCCAACCATTTCCTGCTTCCTAGCTAATCTAAATCTCCTGCCACAGCAGAACAACTGATGGTCAGGAAAAGGAAAAATAACAACTTAGCAGGCAAGTTTGCCAGGTAAGGAGTGAGTGGGCAGGGAGGTTCCCGTGGGCCACGTGGGTGACTCAGCCTTGTGTTTCTGTGCAGTCTGGATTAAGTGCTTTGTGGGGATGCTCTGGGAGTGAGATTTCTCTGAGGCCCACCAAAATTTTCTCACGGCCCACCAGTGGGCCACGGCCCACCGGTTGGCAACCGCTGAATTAAAGTATGTGCACACATAACGTGAACATAAACCACAGTTAACTCTAATTAAGTCTCTTTTAATGTGCTAAATCATCTGATGGGAACATGGGGGAACTGTCTATCCCCTTGTCTCATTTTTTTTTCTATGTATCCCACCTTTATTATTTATAGAAATAATTTGGCAAGCATATCCAACACTCCTTTGACCTCCTATTTTTCTCCACAACAATCCTGTGAAGTGAGTTGGGCTGAGAGGGAGGAACTGGCCCAAAGTCACCCAGCTGTCTTTCATGTCTAAGGCAGTACTAGAAGTCACCATCTCCTGGTGATTGGCCCAAATTCACCCAGTCAGCTTTCAGGCCTAAGGCGAGACTACAACTCACTATTTCCTGGTGATTGGACCAAAGTCACCCAGTCGGCTTTCATGCCTAAGGCAGGACTAGAACTCACCGTGTCCTGGTGATTGGTCCAGTTAGCCAATCAGCTTTCATGCCTAAGGTGGGACTAGAACTCACCATCTCTGGTGATTGGCCCAAAGTCACCAGTTGGCTTTCATTCCTAAAGGCTAGGTCCCACTGGCCGACAGATGCAAAACATATGCAAAAAGGACACAGCGGACGAGCAAAATTTCAGGGGTGGCTCCATCCGTTGTCATCCGCGACAAAAAGTGGCAAAAATTTGCATAAACAGAACAGAAAAGAAAGGAAAAGAANTGCCCAGAGGATGCAGAGAGGATACAGCGGACATTTAACGGATGATAAACGGACATAGAACGTTTGTTGCTTGGATGTTGCGGATGTACATCGTACGTGGCGGAAAGTTCATCCGTTCACAAAGTTTTGTGCAGCTCAAAACTTCTTGGGCAGATGAAATCTCAGTGGACGGATGCTGGAGGGATAGAGTGTATGAAACACGTATGCAGTGAGTAGACAACGGATGCATCGCGTTTTCCAATGGATGGCAAGCTTTTTTTTATGTTTTACATCCTCTTTGCATCTGTTGGTGCAGTGGGACATGGGCTTAAGGGAGGACTAGAACTCACCGTCTTCCACTTTCTAGCCTGGGGACTTAACCATTAAACCAAATGTCCCAAATTAGACTGAGGAAGCACAACCATTTTGGTTTCATTCCCTAATTCTGACAGCAGGCCTTGGCCCTCAGCCTCTGTGTCCCCGTGAAGAGTTGCTTTCACCTGCTATGCTTCCAATCTCCTCTCTTCATTATCCACAGAGGAGCAAAAAGGATTCTTTCCTTTCGAGAAATTCGGTGTCCAGCTCCTCCTGCAGGCTGGACTTGAAACCTTGGAGAGGCAGGCAGGAATCCCAGGACTTCTAATAAAAAGAAATTATACTGGAGAAAAGATAAGAAGCCAGTTCCCAACGATTCCAGCAACTGTCTGGTTTTTAATTCATATTTTAGTGCCTCATTCTCTTATCCGGGGAATGCAACATACAATATTACCTTCCTTTCCTTTCCTTTTATCCTCCCTTTCCTTCCCTCCCTTCTGTTCCCTCCCCTCCTCTAACCCTTCCTCCCTCCCTTTCTTCCTTTTTCCTTTCCTCCCTTCCCAACCCTTTGTCTTTCCTTCCTTCCCAACCCTTCCCTTCCCTCCCTTTCCTCCCCCAACCCTCCTTTCCTCTCTCTCCCTCTTTCCCTCCCTCCCTTCCTTTCTGCCTTTCTTCCCTTCCCAACCCTTTTGTCTTTCCTTCCTTCCTTCCTTCCTTCCTTCTTTCCTTCCCTTCCCTCCTTCCCTCCCTTAACCCTCCTTTCCTCTCTCCCTCCCTCTCTCCTTCCCTCCCTTTCTTCCTCTCTTCCCTTCCCAACCCTTTTGTCTTTCCTTCCTTCCTTCGTCCCTTCCCTTCCTTTCCCTCCCTTCCCTTCCTCCCCGAACCCTCCTTTCCTCTCTCCCTCCCTCTCTCCTTCCCTCCCTCCCTTTCTTCCTCCTTCCCTCCTTTCCTAACCCTTTTGTCTTTCCTTCTTTCCCTTCCTTTCCCTTCCCTCCCCAAACCCCCCTTTCCTCTCTCCCTCCCTCCTTCCTTCCTTCCTTCCTTCCTTCCTTCCATCCCTTCCTCCCTCTCTCCTCTCCTTCATTACTTGAATCTCTCTTGATGTGACACCAAATACATGTGATATCAGACTGTTTTCTTCTAGCCATGTGAAAACTAAATCTCACAATTGGTATGGAGTCGTGGTGAAAGTGTTGAACATGGATTAGGACCAGGGAGAGACAGATTCAAACCTGGACCTGGCCATTACGTGCCATTACTACGAGGAAGGAGTGCTATAAAGTAATAAAGGTGTGATAAAAATTGTTATTTTAGATTTTTATCGCACCTTTATTACTTTATAGCACTCCTTCCTTGTAGTACCAGCACATAATGACTGAGTCTAGGATTGAATCTGCCCCTGCATGGTCCTAATCCTTGCCTAACACCTTCAATTGGTGTCAATAAGACAGACCAAAAACATCTGGATAGTGGACATTGCAATACGAAGAGACAGCAGAATAAAAGAGGAAAAACTGGGGAAGATAACAAAATATAAAGGCCTGCAAATAGCAGTAGAATGACTGTGGCAAAAGAAAGCAAAGGCAGTACCAACAGTGATAGGCGCCTTGGGTGGAATCCCAAAACAACTGGAGCATCACTTGAACCCCATCGGCACTGACAAAATCTCAATCCATCAATTGCAAAAGGCAGCTTTAGTTGGAATGGCTTACATCCTGCGATGATGCAATTAATACCATCAAAGAAACACACAGACATATATATGTACACATATATACCTATATCTATAAGTATATTTATATCTATCTATCTATCCAGGGGTGGGCTTCAAAAATTTTAGCAAGGGATTCTCTGCCCGGTTCCTGGGCGGGCGTTGCCTAGTTGGCCTCCTGCACCTCGGCTGGGGTGGGGATCCGGAGGGTCTCTGAAATCTGGAAATGGGCTCATTTTTGGCCTTCCTGAACTTCTGGAAGTCCATTTTTTGTCCTCCCCAAGACTCCGCAAGTGCTCTGCATTTACCTGAATCCAAAATGGGAGGGGTGGGGTGGGGTGGGCCAGCCTGGAGTGGTATTTGGGGTTTCTCCAAACTGTACAAAATCTTAGGGGCTCTCCTGAACCCGCAGCAGCCCACCCCTGTATCTGTCTGTCTGTCTGTCTGTCTGATTATTTATCTGTATCTGTATCTGTATCTGTATCTACACCTACACCTATATCTATCTATACAGATATCTATATAGATATCTATATCTATGTATATAGATATCTATATCTATATATCTACATCTATCTTAATCTATATATTTATAAATATATACATATACCCACATCGCGACAGCAGAATAGAAGATACACACATAGAGACACAGACACAGACACACAGAGACACACATGCACAGCTTTTAACACCCTCGTGACCTAAATTCTTCCCCATGTAAATTAAGCAATATTAGCTTGCAACCCCGCAGGAGCAGGAAATGTAGGACACCAGTCAGGAAAAGCACGCCAAGGACATACGACCAACACGGAGATCGCTTCAGACAATGCTACACCATCATTTGAACATCTTTTAAATAATATGGTGCTGAAATATGGCTTTGCAATTTTTTGTTCCCTCCCCCTCCCCTTGAGAAAAGCACTTATGTTCTTTTAACTCCGTCTCAGACACTTAACAATTTCTTTCCCATTTCTCTTGCAGCAGATACAGGCTGTCCTTGACTTGCAACCGTTCATTGAGCAACTGCTTGAAGTTACGGTGGCCCTGAAAAAAGGAGGACTTACAATGGGTACTTAAGACCATTACAGTATCGCCATGGTCATGTGTTCAAAATCTGGCCACTTCGCAAGTGGCATGTTTTTACTACGGTTGCACCACCTGCAAAAGTCAAAAGTGGCAAACACATGACCAGGGGAGGGGGAAGAGAGGAGAGGAAATAGAGGAAGGAAGGAATGAAACAAAAAGGAAGGATGGAAGGGGAGGAGAGGAAATAGAGGAAGGAAGGAAAGAATGAAAGAAAAAAGGAAGGAAGGATGGGGAAGAGATGAAAGGAAGGAAATAGAGGACAAAAAGAAAGAAGGAAAGAAATAGAAAGAAGGGAGGGAGGGAAGGAGGGAAGAAGAGAAGAAGGGTGGATTAGGGAAGGCAGGAAGGAGGTGGGAGGGAGGGAGGGTAGGTTAGGGTTATGGTTAGGGAAGAAAGGAAGGAAAGAAGGAAGGAGGGAGGGTTACAGTTAGGTAGAGAAGAGAAGGGAAGGGTAGGGAAGAGTAGAGAGAGGAGAGGAGAGGAGAGGAGAGGAGAAGAGAAGAGAAGAGAAGAGAAGAGAAGAGAAGAGAAGAGAAGAGAAGAGAAGAGAAGAGAAGAGAAGAGAAGAGAAGACTGGAACAGCACCTAGAAAATGGGATTTTGACCTCGACATTTTCAGTGTCCTCTAGTGACACAGCTTGGATGGAAAATCTGGGCTGGCACCAACAGTCAGAACTGATAAAACCCAGAATTGAATTCCCCAGGAGAACCTTGATTAACATACTGGTTTATTTCCTTTAATGAGGTATGGAGCAGCCTCTAGTGGTGGAGGACAGGAAAACTTGGTATCACGTTTTCAACCACATTTGTGAGACTTATCGCTGTCCCCATCACAGGAGGGAGGGGGAGAAGGAAGAATTTTGGAAAAGGGAGAAATAAAAGAGGATTGGGAGAAAAGATGGAGGAGAGAGGGAGAGAGAAAGAGGCACCAGGAAGAAAATACAGCAGAAAGAAGAGACAATCAGATTTGGTAGGTCGTCTAGTCCAACCCCCCACCCAAGCAGGAGACCCTACACCATTTCTGACAAATGGCACTCCCACAACTTCCGAAGGCAACTTCTCTTCCACTGGTTGATTGTTCTCACTGTCAGAAAGTTTCTCCTTATTTCCAGGTTGAATCTCTCCTCGATCAAGTTTCCATCCATTGTTCCTTGTCTGGCCTTCAGGTGCCTTGGAAAATAGCTTGACCCCCTTCTTCCTCTCTGTGGCAGCCCCTCAAATATTGGAAGACCACTCTCATGTCTCCCCTGGTCCTTCTCTTCACTAGATTAGCCATGCCCAGTTCCTGCAACCGTTCATCATATGTTTTAGTCTCCAGTCCCCTAATCATCCTGACTGCTCTTTTCTGTACTCTTTCTAGATTTCAACATATTTTTATAGTGTGGTGACCAAAACTGGATGCAGTACTCTAGGTGTGGCCTTACTAAGGCTTTATAGAGTGGTATTAGTACCTCACTTCATCTTGATTGTATCCCTCTGTTAATGCAATTTAGGATGCATTAGCTCTTTTGGCTGCCGCCACACACTGCTGGCTCATATTTAGCTGGTTGTCCACTAAGCCTCCAAGGTCCCTCTCACAGTTACTGCTATTGAGCCTGGTTTCACCTAGTCTACATGTGTACTTTCGGTTTTTCTTGTCTAAATGTAGGACTTTACTTTCCTCTGCACTCAATTTCATTTTGTTAGATATGGCCCATTGTTCTAAGTTGCCAAGGGTCCAAATGTGATCACATGACCCCAGGCCGTAAGTGTGAAAAATGGTCATAAGTCATAATTATTTTTTCCCTGCCACTGTAACTTCAAAGGGTCATTAAACAAATGCTGTAAATCGAAGCCTATGTATGTGCATTAAATGATAGAAGTCATTGGTATTCCTCTTTGAGAGAGAAAGAGGGAGGGAGGGAGAGAAAGAGAGAAAGAGAGAGAGAGGGAGAGGGAGAATAGATAAACTGTGCGTGGATGCTCCAACACTGCAGATTTTAAAGAAGAAATTGGACAACCCCTTATCTGAAATGGCACAGGTTTTCCTGCCTGAGCAGGGGGTTGGACTGGAAGACCTCCAAGATTCCTTCCAAACCTGTTATTCTGTGAAACACAAGGGTAGTTTGCTGCATTACAATAAATTCTTCAAAAGCCAATGCCATGTTACCTTACTCTGCAGAGGCCAGGATAAAAGACTCCATCATGGCAGAATTCAAGTGTCAAATCCAATTTTGGGAGGCCTGACTTTCAAACCCACTCAGGCATGTTCATGCAAAATCCTTGGGCCGGCCTCTCCACCTAATGCACCTCCTTGTGTCGCCGTAGTGATAAAATATCGGGAGGCGATTAAACCAGCAGCCCTGTGGATTTGGGATCAAGGAAAAAGAACGCTGGATAGAGTTAGGATTGGCCCACCTTACATTTCAATGTTGTTATTAATCACTTGGACAAGGATTTGAAGGAAGAGCTTGTCAGATTTGCAGATAGCAGAACAGCAGAGTTGGAAGGGACCTTGGAGGTCTTCTAGTCTCCCCTCCACCCCCACTCAAGCAGGAGACACTAAATCAAAATAGCTGTCCAACCTCTTGATTTAATGGCTTCAGGCCAGAAGTTGCGAGGGCTCCATCACTGGAGGCTTTTAAGAAGAGATTGGGCAACCATTTTTCTGAAATGGTATAGGGCCGTGATGGCAACCTGTGGCATGCAGAGCCATTTCTGCGGGCACGTGATCCCCAGGCAAACTTACCCCACTGTGCAGTGCATACCTCCCAGCTGATTTTGGGGCCTTTTTCGTCCTCGCAGAGGTTTGAGGGAAGCCTCTGCAGCCTTTGCAGGCCAAAAAATAGGCCCATTTCATCACTTTCTGTATTTCCAGAAATACAGGAAGTGATGAAACAGGCCCAATTTTTGGCCTGCAAAGGCTGCAGGAGCTTCCCTCAAGCCTCTGCAAGGCTGAAAAAGGCCTTAAACAGGCCGAAAATCAGCTGGGGGGCACAGTGCAGGTAAGGGGGCGGGGAGAAGGGGAGATTGCATGTGCATGCTCAGGGGACATGGGGGGGGGCTTGCACATTGCCTTCTAGGTGCTGGCACACAAATGCGCACACAATTTTCAGCACGGGAGCCCAGAAAAGTTAGTCACCACTGGTATAGGATCACCTGCTCAAGCAGGGGCTGGACTAGAAGATCTCCAAGGTCCCTTCCAATTCTGTTATTCTTCTTAAAAGCCTCCAGTGATGGAGTGCCCACAACTTCTAGAGGCAAGCCATTCCTATAGGATTCAGCAGGATAGCTCATACCCCAGAAATTAGAAGAAAAATTCAGAACAATTTCAAATGACCAATTGTTGTTCAGTTACTAAGTTGTGTCTGACTCTTCACGACCCCATGGACTGCATGCCAGCCCTCACCCACCCCCATCCACTGTCTCCCAGAGTTTGCCCAAATTCACATCCAGAACATCAGAGTTGGAAGGAACCTTGTAGATCATCTAGTAGTCCAACCCCTCCTACCTCCGCCCAAACAGGAGACCCTATACCATTTTTGACTGATGGTAGTCCAGTCTCTTTTTGAAAGCTTCCAGTGATGAAGCTTCTAAGGCAACTTCTGATTCACTGGTTAATTGTTCTCACAGATAGAAAATTTCTCCTTATTTCCAGGTTGAATCTCTCCTTGTTCGGTTCCCATCCATTATTCCTTGTCATTATACCTTCGGGTGCTTTAGAAAATAGCTTGACCCCTTCCTCTCTGTGGAAGCTCCTCAAATATTGGAAGACTGCTATCCTGTCTCCCCTGGTCCTTCTTGTTCTGTATGGAGCTTGGTAGGCTCCAAGTTCCCTGTTCTGATTGGCCGAAAAGGCCATTCGCGGATTGGCTATTAGAGAACCAATCCGGTTAACCCGCCAAACGGCGGGAACAGTTAAAGCGGTGCCATTGGCCACAAGCTGCGGCCAAGCCGCTATAAAAAAGGCTGGCTGTTGTTGCTGTTACTATTGCTTAGCGAGTTTAATAAAAGAGTTTATTGTTGGAACCCGGTCTCACGCGCTTCTTTCTGTACGGAACACTGGCGCCGAAGTGGGATCATCGTAGAAAGTGAGACCGAAGCACGCGGCAATCTGAACGAGAGAGATTGGCCGGTAACAATCGCCGCCCGCACCATTCAATCCTGATGAGGAGGATTGGGAGTTGGCATAGCGATCATTTTCTTATGTTTTTGGAAACGCAATGAAACTGCAGGAAATCTCTGACCAGAGAAAGAGGGCTGTCTTCCCTTACACACATGCGGACCAGCCCGTC
>BHFT01055206.1:0-24015 GCA_004320025.1 Laticauda laticaudata | reverse complement strand
GTGTTTCTCTCCGTTTTACATCCTCTTTGCATCCGTTGGTGCAGTGTGACATGGGCTTTAGATTTTTGTGATAATGATACAAACATTTTGCTAGCTGTTAAAATCCCATTAGGTGATCAATCATTTCACCTTTGTGCAATAATTGAAACTTTTCATTGAAAAATATACTGTATCTTCTCAATTATAAAAAAAAAAATACAGGAACCTGAAGGTATCTGTGCACACCATCATTATTTTTCCTATTCAGCATTGGTAATCCTTTTATATGTGTCATACTATCTTACTGATCTGCAGTAGTTATTTTTCATTAAGCTAATTTCTTCTAAAATAATGGTCTGCAATCAGATTGAATCATAGTTCAAACAGCAGACTCATTGAATTTAATGGGTCTTAAGTTCACTGCTTGAATTATATATAGCATTATCCAGAGTTACCGATTATTTGCATGTAAATTTTAGACAGAGGAAGTGACCCTCTTTTAGAATGCTAATTAGTCTAATGTCTCATCATTATATTAGTCTGTTCTCTCTTGTTATATCTCAGTTTCCATTATATCATCTTTCTTCAATTTGATAAAAGATGCTTGATTTTTTAACCACTCTAAGTATGAAAGTAGCACATGATAGGAATAATGAAAAATTTAAAAGCTAAGTAGAGAAGACAGCATGTTAAGACATAAAATGACAGTGGACTGATCAATATACAAGGTTATTTGCTGACAAATATACTAAAATATGAACAATGAGTTATATTAGCTACTGTATTACAGGGATGAGCAGATATTGTTTGGAATAGTCATGGTTCAAGAGCCAGATTTCCTTCAGATGAATTCTCATTCTGCTTGAAAAATATGCAAATCTTACACCAGTGTTTCTGGAGTTACTTACACATAGACACCCACACACAATCAATATCACTGAGATTATTCTTATCTTCTCGTCAAATTCTTTGTGAGAGCCACTTTTTTTCTACTGTCCTTAGCAATGGGGTGACATATTGATCTTCGAAAGATGGGATTTTCATCAAAAGATGGGAGAGAGGGAAGAAAGAAAAAATAGTTTTAATCAATATCAGCAATATTTCTCCTGTTGCTAATAGTATATTACATATATTGCTTAGACTCCACTGAAAACGATCTGTTCAGAGACCCCATAATGTGGCATTCAGTTCAAATGTTTGCTGCACTCATAATAATGATTATATACTAATCTCTTTATGCAGGCTTCTTATGCACAGTCCACTCTAAAAGTACAACCTAGATTCTTAAACACAAAGCATTTGCTCTTTCACTCAATTTCAATGTCTCCTGGATAAAATGGGCACTTATCAAGTTTCCTCCCTATTATTAACTCCCTGTATTTCATTACTTGAGGCATTCCTCAAAGCCTGGCCATATACACACATTATACGTTTAGTTGTTTGGAAGTGGATGCCTCATGTGCTGTGAAGGAATCTCAGTGTTGAACTGGTCCCTGTGACCAACTTAGTTTGGATCTTTCCATACATTAAACTAATCACCATGGGATGAATAGTGCACGAGCTCACACATAACTGCAACTATATTATAAAGTGCAGTGCTGAGTTGACATAACACACAAAACTAAAACAAAGTATGTTATATTTTAGTACTATATACTTAAGGCAAAAATGCATGGATAAGGGAAAATGTAATTTCAGTGGCACTGCTCATGTCAGATGTGATTTTGCATGATATTGCATAAGCAGGAGTACTTCTTAACTATTCATTAAAGTAATACCTTTTTCAGCCTTTGACATAAGCTTCAAAGAAAAATGCTTTGTAAGTTATTTTCACTCAAGTAAATTGACTTCTTAAAACAAAATTACCTCTTTTTCAAGCCTGTGGATTAAAAAAAAGAGGCTCTACCTTAATGAATAGCTGAAAAATGTGCTCATATGAGGTAAAAGGTGTTTCTTTCAAATTATGTCCAAAATTTCAACAATCCTATTAGTTTCATTCACCTATAAAAATACCCAATTCAATTCTAAAAAGTGCTTTGCAGTACCTGTGAAAAGGGATGCTGTTTCAAAGTAGCCATAACTTTTCCAGGGAGGGGAAATATTTTCAAAAATTTAGACAACCACAACAACCATATAGGGAACTTTTGCTGCCATCAAGTGCTCATGTTGATTTTTACAGCTCAAATCTGGCAGCCCCATCTCAAGGACCACCAGATTCTTGATTGAATTGTAGGGAGTCTCTTTCCATTAGGCTGACCATGCTAAGAACTTATACTGCAGCCTGGATTTTTTAATTTATTTTCTCCTTAGTTTATTAAGTTTAAGATTAATATCATATCCACACATTCCAGTGGCTTTCAGTGGGACTTTTCAGTGCTACTATTTGAACAAAATATTGACTGGATGACAATGAATCAAATTTAAGGACGCTTAGATAACAAATAGAAGGAGACATTTGATTCTTCCTCACATTCCCAGTCACATACATAAATAATATACTATATTTCCAAATCTTTTAGGTCAGTAAAGCTTACTCAGAGCTTCTTGCACACTCACATACCTTGAAGGCAGATAATAGAATAACCCCCAAAAAGTTGCTGTCACTATATTAATCATGTTGTTTGTTTAGTTTGAAAGTTCTATGAAACTTGATTCATACTGGAAACTTTTAAAGTTTATTTATATTTCCTGTTTTGACCATCAAAGATCATTGCATGAATATGTCATATGTCAATCAATACTTGATAGAAAATACTGTAATTGAAAGGGAATAGGCAGGGTAAGAAACTTTGGACACAAATTGAGCATAACTATGAATGTATCATTATTTATTCACTGTTCAAAATTTTCAGTGCATCTATCCTCCATACAACTTAAGTCAGCTTACCTAGTTTTCTCTTCCTGTTCCTTCTATGTTATTTTTACATTGTTTTTGTGAAATATGAATGATCCAACATCTCTAAACTAGAATCCTATTAGAGATGGATTTTAAAGTGTGTTTCTAGTTTTTGTCCGGTTCTCTTAACAGAGGGCAAAGTAATTGTTTTAGTATATGTACATAGTGACTTTTTTAGATAGCCAAAGGCCAAACTAGGTGAGGAAGAAGAGATGGTATTCAGCAGGTTCTGACAGTTCTGGAGAACCAGTAGCAGAAATTTTGAGTAGTTCGGAGAACTGGCAAATACCACTGCAGAATCTGCCCACCAAACCATTCCCACAGAACCTGTAGTAAAAAAAAATTGAATCCCTGCAAGGAAGTGACAAAAAGTAGATTAAATTATATTCAGAAACAGACTGGGATTTTCTTTTTTCACTTTACTTTTGGTTGGCAGTAGAGTTTATCTTTCCCAAATGTTTGTAAGCTATTTTAGACTTATAGTTTTCAAGTTTTTCTCAGCTGAAAATGAAAAGGAGCTGAAATTTAGTTGGACAAGATTTCAGGACCCACAGAAATTATACAGGAACCACATAATGTCCTTGTATTGCAATTTATTCATCCTGTTGTAACCACAATGAACTCTGACTCTGGATGTCTAGCAGGTAGCAGGCTCTCATTTTAATAGATTCCAAATTGTTTATGTTTTATATCTTTTCTGCATTTTAAGAAGCTTTAATGTCCTATTTAAAATTGATCTATCCCTGGATAATTTTCAAGTAATATGTGCCATTCTGCTTTTTGGGAGTGCACATTTTTCAGTATATGGCACTAATTAGGTTGACAAACAGACTGAAACAAATGAAAACACTTTCAGCAGAATGCAAATATTCATTATAGAACAATCCTCAGCTCACAGCACCAGATATGGCATCTCTGCTCACTTTTGGGGGGGGGCCATCTCCATAGTCATCCAAATTCATATTGACAAAGTTAAGGCTTGAAGAGAAGATTGGAGAAGAGGAGAGGAGGGAAGGGGAGGAGACATTGAATAGATAAATATAATAATTATGGTAAAGTTTTCTAGGATTTAATGCATCTCTAAGTTTAAGGCAAAACTCCCAGAGCTACCCCTTCTCCCTGAATAATTATCCTGATACATCCACTAAAGGGGAAAAAATAAAGTGTGCCACTTGGACACATTGCCTATCTGTAAGCTCCCATAACCTGATCAAACATTTCTTCATAGTTATTAAGGAAGTTTTTGTAATTCTGGAAGTTGAAGTCCTAAAACAAGGAGTTCAACACGTGGGGAGAACTGGTGCCTAGTTTGGTGTAAATATCTTTTTTCCATCACTATAATTTCTCACCTTTCTAAATTCCTCATCCATAGTGTGAAAAAACTGAGTTACTTCTAAGGTTCAGTTTGATTTGTTCAACTTTGGAGCTCAATCACAGATTTTAAAAAATTAGGTTTCTTTTGCTTGTTCCAACACAAAGAGAGAGGAAAGTAGACCTCTGAATTATTAGCAGAGTATTATTTGAATATAGAGCAGGGATAAAAGCGAAGAGATTCAGTGAGTACTAATCTATGCCTGGCAACCCACACATTAATCACATGCCGATTACTTTATTAGTCATCTCTTTATCAATGCTTTCAGCCCACACTGGCTCCTTCTGCTGTAAACTTTAATTAACCAGAGAAACATTGTGTAGGAGATACTTAAACTAAGTACGGTGAAGAAAGATGGTGATGATGGGAAGATAAAGACATTCAAGGTACTTGGAGAATATTTAAGAGAGAGAAAATAGTGCATGTAATCAGTATTTTTCTTTTAACAGCTCATAGAATCTGCAATGTAGGTTTCAGATTGTATTTTTTATCAATATTTCAGTACAATATTGGAGCCTACATTAAAAAAAACCAGCTACAAGAATGAGTCACAACTCAATAAAATTACTGTTGTTTGTCTGCTGTTATATATTATTTTTCTTATTCCAAAAGGGCAATTGTGAGGTCAAAGTCAAAACAGCATGGCACTATAGTGTTTTGCATCTACTTCTACATAATTGTTTACATCTTAACATAGCGTCATAATTTTAACTTTAAAAAATATGATATTATTTCACTGTTATTTATTTAGTTGTAGGGGTATTTTTATTTTGTCATATATAGGTAGTCCTCAACTTATATCCATTCATTTAGTGACCATCTGAAATTACAACAGCACTGAATAATGACTTATGGCTGCTTCTCAGACTTATGATCATTTGCAGCATCTCCATGATCAGGTGATCAAAATTCGGGGTCACCTGCTGACAAGCAAAGTCAATAGGGAAGTCAGATTCACTTAACAATTGTGGTGAGAAAGGTCATAAAATGGAGCAAAACTCATTTAACAAATGTCTTGCTTAACAACAACAATTTCAGGGCTCAAGTGTGGTTGTAAGTCAAGGATTACCTATATTGCAAGATTCATGATAACATTATTGATATTGTTTTAATGACAACAATGATAAAATCTAAAGGCTAGGTCACACTGGCCGACTGATGCAAAACGTATGCAAAAAGGACACAGTGGATGAGCAAATTTTCCATCTGTTGTTATCCGCTCTCAAAAGTGCTCCAAATTTGCATAAACAGAGCAGACAACAACGGAAAGGAACGGACGTGGGGAGACGGACTTGGGGAGGATGTAGCGGGATGTAAAGTGGATGTCGTAGGAAGCTAGCGGAATGGAAGCGCGATGGAAAGCATGAGGAACACATCCGCCAGGGCTTTCCGGGGAGAACAGCCGAGCGGCACGCGTTAGCAGGAAGGAGCGGATGGCGTTGCGGATGTACGCGGCATGCCATCACGGACACCGATAGCATGCCTAGTGGATTGCTAGCGGATGCAAAGCGTTCACTGCCGGCATGTGGGAGATGGAATTGCATAAGCTCCACGGAAATAAAAGGATGCAGCTCAGCAAGCAGTCACCATTCAGAGGAAAGCCTGCTGCCAGAGACATCTGAGAGCAACACCATGGGAAGAAGAGGAAGCCTGTGCCTACCCTGCCAGCCCTGGCAAGAAGGACAGAACCACATCCCACCCCTTGGCGCTGACTCTGAAGCTGCTGCCGTGCTTCTGCTGGTGGTGTGGTGGTTGGTGGTGCTCCTTGAGTGTTGCTGCTGGCTGGTGCTTCTCCTGCTGCCTGCTTCTCCTGCTGCCCTGCTCTCCTACTGGTACTCTGCGTTGCTGCGATGTGCTGCTGGCTGCTTCTTCCTGCTACTGCTGCTGCTTCTCCTGCTGCTGCTGCTGCTTCTCCGCTGCTGCTGCTGCTGCTTCTCCTGCTGCTGCTGCTGTGATGGATCCAGCCCCAAGGCCCTCAAAGCCCCCTGCTGAAGGCCCTGAAGCCCCTGCCAGAGGAGGAAGGAGGCAAGGCAAGGAGCAAGGGGGAGAGAAACAGTACTCCATTTCCGAAGGGACCATTGAGGAGGAGGTGCTGGAAGGCTGAGCGGAGAACTACCACTCCATTCATACTTTCCTCCTTCCCTCCACCCCACAAGCCACAAGCCTTTCTCAGAACATCTGTCATCAGTCTTGCGGCCTCATAATCCCAGGTCCTTGAGGAAGGGCCTCTCAACCTCACGGGCACTGAGTCAGTCCCTCTACTGAGAGCTTCCTGCACACACCATCTCCTGTTGTCCTCTCGGGGGCAGGCACCCCAATGCGCCTCAGACCAGCACTCCAGCAACAACCACCTCCACAGTCCCTGGCCCCTTTACATCTGAGACCCATGGGCACACTTCAGATTGACTGGAGAAGAGTGCCAGAGACTGAGTGTTACCCTGCTCACTTTTATCTTTGCCTTAACGACACTTTACTTGGGTCATTTTGCTTTTTTAATTTAAACGTCATTACAGGTTTGTTATTAATAAAGGTTATCTTTCCTTCAGACACTTGGTTCATTTTTTTACTTTATTAAAGTGTTGGGGAAAACTTTTGAAAAAAGGGTTAAGGCCTTTAGCCAACTTGTGGATGGTAGGATAGCTGTGGGATGATAGCTTGTTGGAATGGGGTTTTAAGGATAAGCCTGTGGGATTGGTAAGGATAGGCTGTTTGGATAAGGATAAGATTTGTGGATTTAGATAAACCTCCAGTGCCAAGCATAGTGGGACTGAGGTCCACTCCCCCAGCTGCCACACATATGGCCCTTTATTATCAATAACAATTTAATTCATTGATCAACCACCATTTCAACATAAACAAACTCTTTATTAATGCCTGTTTCATTGTAGGGCCACTCAACATACATGCACAATCTCCATCAGTGTGCATGAGACCAGGGTCAAGGAAAGCATCCATTAAGCATCTACCCATTCCTGTCTTGCCACTCCACTGTTTTTTCTTTTTTTTTTTTTTTTTTTTCTTTATTTACCTCCAGCTGGGGAGTTGCACCCAGTGGCTTCAGGAGGTTGGCGCTGCTTCTTCCCTTCACGTGAAGCTCTGTTGGGGCCTTGCACATCCAACAGTGTCTATCAGGTTTCGTCCTTGCCTCCATTCACCAGGCTCCCATGTCCCATTGCCTTGTGATTGGTCACAAGCCTTGTTCTGCCAACACTGGGGTAGCGGGGCGTGCACATGGAGATTGTGCAGGATGCAGCAGGCTTCTACGATACTCCTCACAGTCTGTGGGTGCATGCTGCATGTGGTGAGAAGCTACCTGGGAACCTTTTGGCCAGGATGCAAAGGCATTCTCCACCACCCGTCTTGCCCTGGACAGCCGTAGTTGAAGATCCTCTCTTCATGCGGTTGAGGTATCTAGGAAGTTGTAGGCGCTTCCATGAGGTACGGTTTCTGAGCGGAGAAGGCGTCATCACCCGCGATGAAGTAGGGCACATCTTGTGTGTCTTTAGGTAGGGGCGTCTGGCTGCGGAAAACCCATGATGAGTTGGCATGCCAGCCCATCCTGTGGAGCGTCACTGGCATTGTATATCTGGGCATCTGAATCTGACCCATCGCCTGAAGGCATCGCATGTTACATGAACTTGTAGTCAGCATTCAATCATGGCAAAGAGGATGCATGCTTGAAAAACCCTTTGTAAGTTGCTGATAAGTGGACCCTGATTTGCTGCGAAGCTTTGCAGGCCATGGCTTCTCATCTATTGCTCCAATTGGTAAGCTGGGGGAAAAGTTCCACCTCTTGATACCACTGCTCCGCCAACTTTCCTCCAGCCTTCTTCCAGTGGTGGTACACTGGGAGGAGCTCCTCCACGTATTTCTTCGATGATGGGCCTGCCACCACTTCCTGACCACAATGCTGATGGTGTTGTGTGGTGACCCTCCACGGCATACTGCCATGTTTCTGTTATGTGGTCCCAGAGGTTGGGGCCAGCAGTCAGTGCCACCTTCAGCCCAGGGTCCAGCGCTGGGCGGAAATCGTGGTTGGCCTTAGGGTTCAACCTGCGGTCTCAGCACGCCGTCCACAACTTCGTCAACATGTGGCTGGTGACATCCTCCAATGAAGTGCTGGAATGCCGAGGCGTCTTCATTCCTCAAGGTCCACCAATCAGCTTGTGCATACAGTCCAAACTCCACTCTTCTCCCGATCCATCTCAGACCCAGATAAGCTCTTGGATCGTTCCTTCTCCTGCGAGAAAAGCGTGAAACAGTCTTGGAGAGGGCTTGGTTTTGGTGTTGAAATGCCATGGTGGCTACCAAAGGGAGTGTGCGATGATCCATGGTGGAGATCAATGGGCATGATGTGGAAGAGCAAGAGCAAGGCTGAAGAGGTCTGCACACCAGGCTTGCTGGACTGATAGTGAGGATCCAGGTGATTTCCTTCCCCCTTTTTATAGGAAAATGTCGGTTTTTCTGCTAGGTATTCCTTCCACATCCTCTAGACATCATCCAGACATCCTTAACATATCTGAGATACCGTCCATATACGAACGTTTTGTCCGTTTTAATGCCTTTAATCCGAGCTGCAGTCCACTTTCATCCCTTTCTTATGTCCGTGCTACTAACCTGTGTGGATGTTCCGCGTACCTTTTGTTTCCTCCCTCTTTCCGTTTTCAGCTGCAGCGGATGTGAGTTGCATGGATGTCCAGAGGATGCCAAGAGGATACATCGGACGTGTAACGGATGACAACGGACGTAGAATGTTTGTTGCGCGTATGTGTCGCGGATGTAGATCGTACGCGGGGGAAAGTTCATCCGCTCAAAAAGTTTTGTGCAGCTCAAAACTTTTTGAGCAGATGAAATCGCAGTAGACGGATGCTCCACGGATAGAGTGTATGAAAGACGTACGCAGTGAGTACACAACGGATGCATCGCATTTTCCAATGGATGGCAAGCTTTTTTGTATGTTTTACATCCTCTTTGCATCCGTTGGTGCAGTGTGACATGGGCTTAAGCAGAATAGTGGAGGATGATTATTGTTGCTGTCAGTGAGTTGGTTTAAATTGCTGAAGGAAGGCCGCTTGTTTAGAGCTGTCCAGGCAGAAAATCCAATAGACAAGACAAGACAGGTAGAATTAAAAGTGAATTTGCTAACACACAGGAAAGCACTGAGCTATGCTTCCTTTGTGCGAGTGAAGGAAACCAAAAAGGACATTTCATTCTTAAGATGTTACTTTCCAGACGTTCTTGATAATGAAAGGTTTCTGGGCAGTGGCCTAAAGCATTTGCTACACTCTTGAGGAAAAGTTGCTCATTTCCACATGGAATTTGACATATTTAGAGCTGGACCTGGAGTGTTTTGGGGAGGATCCTTGGTCAAGTTTTACTTGGGGACATTTGAAGATGTGGAAATCATGCTTGCATCTGTCTTATCCACTATATACATAAGATTGATCAAATTGGTTATTTATCAAACAGAGGTAGATTAATCGGTAGGTTCAGACAGTGATTTCTCTTGCTTTGAATGATGGCAATAGTGCAAGTGCAATTCTTCTAAAGAAGGCATCCAAAGCAGAGTGCCATCTTCTGACAAAATTTCCTTTATGGGGCTTGAGAAGACCAACTAACTCTACATGTTCATAGAAGTTATTATATGGTGAGGTTTCAAATTGGGTTTTCACACCAAACTGTTTTGGTTGTTCAGCAAAACACTTTATGAGAAAGACAGGTGGATAAAATTCTGTTGATTCTTCTAAGTATCCCAGATAAGATAGGTGGAAAATTTAATAATTAAATAAATAAATGAAAGGAAGTTCTAGATCAGGGGTTTCAAACTCACAGACCATGGGCCAGATGAGTCACGCGCTAACCATGGCCACACCTGGTTTAGCTAAGGGAGAAGAAGTTGTGATATGTCACGTGACAACAACGTGATGCTATGAATTTGACACTCCTGTTCTAGGCTGACCATGAGAGAAACTAGTGTTTTCCACATTTCTGCTCTCACCAGCTTGTTTTTGAGATTATTCCAGAGAACATTCAAGATGTCTTCAGCAAATATTAAAAGTTTCTGCCCCTTGGTATTTAATGTTGCTACACTGACTCAATAAAGTGGTATCATTAAAAAAGGAATTGACCATCTTTCTATTTGAGATTAAATGGGAGGCGTTTCCAATATATTTTCATTTGGGTATGCGTGAGATAGCAGTATGTCACTTTAAAGTGCAGCTGTGAATTTAATTACAGCATATATAAAAAGCTGTTAGCAGTTAGACTGCTCACTGTTCCAAAAATTATTGGCGTTTTAAAGATTTTTTAAAAATCAATTTCTAAATTGAAAAATGCTTTTGGGATAGGAAGATTTATTTTTCTTCCACCTGAGTGGCAGGGAGATTATGGATGACTTTTATATTAGAAAAGAAAGCTATAGAATGGAAAATAAATTGCACCCTAAAATGGAACAACTTCTGCTGGACCAGTTTAGTGCAACAACTTGTATGGGGCAATATTTCTTATTTTGGTATTTAAACTGTTACTTCCAGATTTGATTGCTTTCCAACATTTGTCTAAATTATGGTTTTGTTAAATATAGCTTATTGAACAATCAGCAGATATGCATCATATTTGACAAATCATAAGAAGCCACAATTGCTTGATTCACCCAGCATACTAAAACAATATCAAATAAACCATGTATCTTTTTGTGCATCTAGAATCCAAATATTGTTGGACAACTATTCTTTTAATTCAAGGTAACATGACAAATTATGAAGAGAAATGAGATTTGTAGTCTAACAGTATATGGGCCATGGGCTCTCTATTCTTGATTGAAAATGTTCCCCAATTGCATGAGAATGTTCTGATCTGTATGTTTATAGGGAAATATTACATTAAATGTTCTATTTTCATTTATTGGAAAGAAGACTATTGGACTAAAGGGGACTCCTGAGTAAATTGTATGTATGACTACACTGCAAATCTACTAATGAGAGCAGCTGGTTACCTAAAGTGCTTCCTATGGATTTCACCTTCACTTTTTTGTGACTGTTTTTTGAAAACAGGTCCTTTGGGAAGTCCTTCAGAAAATAGGACTTCCTCCTAGATAAATAGCTCCACATAATATAGGCCATTTTAATGGCATTCTGCAAAGATATGTAGATGTTGCACAGGAATATCTGTTTCCACTTTTGTTTGACTATTACACGAGCATAATTTTTTTTAAAAAAAAAATTGTGTTCCTGCAAAGTTCTACTTCCTTTCTGTCAGAAGGTGCTCAGGACTTTGTATCTTCTATCGCAATCTTAGAACTGCCCACCAATGCCTGCCTATTACCATTTATTTAGACAGGAAGATTCGGGACTACACTTATTAGGATGAAATCTGACCCTTGAAGCATAGCATTCCTATTTTGGGCTCAGTGATAAAACCAGAAAAACAGCAGCTGCTTTAATTTATAGCAGAAAAATGCTCTTCATACATGAGTTCCAAAGGATGTCTGTCAAATCATTTTTGAAGTCTATACTAAAGAAACCTAATAAAGAATCTTAAGCATTCCCTTTCATGGATGGAATCAAATAACTTCTTAGGTTTTGGGATGGAAATGATGAAATAAGTGGGGTAAAAACTGGAAAGACCTTGGTGGTAAATTTGGAATAAATCCAACTGAAGATAGATTAAAAGCTTGGAAAAGAGCGAAAATAATGTTTTCTTGCTGGAACTGCTGGATTTATCTGAAACATTTGAATCGGTCATTTATAGCATCCCTTTGGACTGTCTGAGTAGATTGCCCTTCAACATACCATTTCTGGTTCTGTTTCTTGTTGGAGAGTTGTTCTGAAAAACTGGACTTGGGAGATTCCTTCAGTGCCATGATCAGTGCCATTCAAATTTTAAGTTATCCTTATTACTACCCTGTTTCTCCAACAATATGGCCTCCCCCAATAGGAAGTCCCAGCATGTTTTATAGGCATGAAATGAAATTAAGCTCCTCCCCCCCCAGATTAAGGCCTATATTAAAACATGTGAAATGGAGGGAAATAGTAGAGGGCTTGCCGGTAGGAAGTGCTTTTGTTCCACACCCGGATATGGTGCTGCCTGCATTGACCCCAATACAAAGTGCCCCACCAATGCCGAGGTCAACATCCAAGCCGTTGCCGCCCGCCCGCCCAAAGATGCAAGAGGGGGAAAATTAAGTCACCCCCAAAAAGACGGCCTAGCCATCTTTGGGGGGCTCAAAAAAAAAAAAGACCCGGTCTTATTATGTGAGAAACAGGGTATTTAAAATTTACATGAAATTACAAAGAGAAGTCAGCTGAAAAACAGATCAGTTAATAAGGATCCAATCTATGTTGAATTATATTTATAATGATCCACAATCTAAGCCTTTGACTATCTTTGAATGTGGATCCAATGACTCAGATTCCTTTCATTAGAGGTGTTCAAGGGCAGCTGTTTAGTCTTGATGGGGCATAAAGCTGGAATCCATACTTTGTTGATTTTCAAATTATCTTACCTCCTGTTGAAGTTATTGCAATGTTCATGGATCTTGATAGTCTATCTTTGTAATTGCATAGATAATTTGACATGATTGGCAATACTTGTGCGTGCTTGGACTTTGTGTCCAACATGAAACAGTACATATTCCATTATTACTGATTTTTCTAGTTGTCTTAGACTTTATTTGAATATTAATACTGTGTTTTGTAATTACAATATATACCTGTCCTCAACTGCAATGGATGCAGTAGACCCCCGATAATGATTTCTCCCCTAAAAAAGTATTTTCTCCCACCAAAATTCCCCTTGACAACATTTTTAATTATCTTTTATTTTTCATTTTTCATATTATTATTTCTATCATTTTTCTTTATTCTTTGGTACACTTTAAGCTTATCTGATGTAATAACAAAAAAGACATGAAATAAAGACTACTTTCTGCCCCCGACTCCCTGGGGTATAAGAGGTAGATAAAACATGAGCAAATCTCACCTCCACCCACCACACCCCCAAACCAATATCCCAACAATCCTCCCCACCTCATAGTCACTCCTGCCTCAGCACTCAGCAGCTTGGGGGGGGGGGGCGGAAGCAATGTCCCTGCAGGGAAAGGAGGGCAGGGTTTTTTGTTGTTGTTATTGTTGTTATAATTAGTATTGAGCCTATTTGAAAGGTATCTACAGTATTCAGTATTTATTGCCAGATTCAAAGTGTTGATTTTATAAGGAATTGCTGAGATTCAAACATTTTCCAAAACACTTGAGCAAAATGTGAGTTTTTTACCATCTGTATATTAAAATATGCACTTCTGTGTTTATGATATTCAGACTTGAGTGTAAAAAATGTGAACAGGACTGGGAAAATAGCATCTGATATGCAGATATATATATGTATGAAATTTTCTGTTTCATGCAACATCCAGGAGGGAAATAAATTCTGGGATTCAATCAGATTGAGATATTTTTTTAAAATAGTGTGTTAACTGAAATGCTAGTTTGTCTGGGAGATTTCTGATCATGCATCACTGGATGAGTCACTGCACAGTGAATTAGTCATAGCTGTAATACCCTCAAGGTTTTCTGTACCAAGATTTACCTGATCTTGCTGAAAAATTATATGCTTGTGAAGTCAAAATGATTGAGGGTTCATATAGCTTCCAAATCCTTGAGCTATATTAATCCAGGGTATGCCAGTTACTTGCCTGGAGATTGCATAGAAATGTACTCTCTACATACAGATCACATCAGTGTGGCTTGCACTATGGTAACAAACAGGCCAGTGGAAGAAGACAGCTTGTCTACTGACACAGATGATGTATGTCACAGTGGGATAAAACAGTTTCAAGCTTGTTGCTATTTTAGATTCCAATCAGCAAACTAGAATATTCCCAACTATTTATTCTTCCATATAGAGAATCAGCATATGGATCATAAGGTGATTCAGGAAAAATATTCAGATGCATTTTCCCTAAAACTCTAATTGATTTTTCACAGATCAGTCAAATAACTTAGATAAAGAAGGCACAATAGGATTACATCATTAATCAAGTATTCAGGTATATTAGAAAAACTATTTCCCCTTGGTTTTAGATGTTCAGCTTGACTTTGATTGAATAACTAGAACTAGAAAATGGTGACCTTCACAAAGTCACATCAAAGTAGTTCAAACATTCAGATACATTGGAAGTTCAAAAAGGGATCAGACATCAGTTGCTGATCTTATATTTGAGTACGTTTGTTGAGAACATCAGCCTAAATCTGAATGACCCATGGTAGACATCAATATTTGCATTTTTTTCATAACAATCTCACAGGGTTAGTAATAGTGTTAGAAAAATAAAGGCATGTTAAGGCCAATTGAGATGTTCCTTTTTTTCCAAGTATGCAAATTCATTCTTAAGAGTATTTTTATAGCTCTCTAAAATGTATACATGTAATGTATATATCTAGAAGTATCTAGAGTGGAAAAGGCCATCAATATTTTGTTCTCAGCTAGTTCTTCCACAAATATTTACTGAACAGCATGAAAAGAATTTTATGTTTTCCACAATTGTTTAAATTCAAAGAATGCTGAGCACTCACTTTCAGCTATCAACTCACAAAATCCAATCTTTTTGCAGAATCCGTTCCTATGATTGATTTCAGTAAGCTTCATAAGCATCTCAAACATTAGTAAATGAGAGAAGAGCCAATGGATTTTTAAAGAATATTTTGTTAATAAAAATCTAGCATTTGCAGAAAAAAACACTGCATGTTTCATTTACAGTGGGATTGGGGCATACCAGTTATTTTTATTTTTCAGTGGTTGGACAATTACATCATTCCTTTAAACTATTTTACGTTACTCTCTGAAGGCATACAGTATATAGATACACACAAAAAGAGAATGTTTACATAAGGTGGCAGAAACTGCTACAGTAATACAAAATAACTTTTCTTCTGCTCCCTTGCTTCTTCTGCCCATTCTCTTATGTTTATTGTTAAATATCACATACTTTGACTCATTCCTGGGAGTGACTTCTTTCAGATGAACATGGCCTGTGTTATCTTTGTTCCTTTTAGCTATACAAATCAGTAATCATCAGTAGCTCTGTGGGTCATCAGTAGCTCTGTGGGAAGAAACTCCTTATTAGTCATATAACCAGATAGGCATAGTGTATTAGTATCTAAGGTAGAATAACAGTGGTGGGATTCTACCAGTTTCCCTATCAGTTCGGTAATCACACACTTTGCACATGCTCACACAGCTTTCCAAACACCAGCTGAGTCTCTGCCACGCCAACCAGCTGAGAGGGTAAAGAACAGAAAAGCGTTCCTCTCAGCTGATTGTCAGAGCTTTTTTTTACTACCAGTTCAGTGGAACCAGTAGCAATTTTTTCTATCGGTTCAGCCCAACTGGACCGAACTGGTAGCATTTCACCACTGTAGAATAATCTCTTTTGATCAATAGCACAGAGTAGAATGAAGGAATATTTTCACCTTAATATATGTATGTGTGTGCCTTCAAGTTAGCCTTGATTCTGGGCAACTACAAGTTTCTTGGGAAGATTTTCAGAAATGCTTGTCAGTGCCTACTTTCTAGGACTAGGAGAAAGGGACTGGCCCAAGATTATCCAGTTGGCTTTGTTCCTAAGACAGGACTAGAACTCATAGCTTCTAGCTTGATACCTTAACAATTACATTAAACTGGCTCTTCTGTATATGTATACTGATTTTTTAAACCGAGTTTTATTTTTAATTTTCTAATACTTTTCTTACTGGAAACAAAATAAACAAATAACATATTAGAAGCCTACAATTTTTAAAGCATTTTAAAACCTGATGAGTTTTAAAATGTACCAGTTATGTACCAGTATATAAGCAATCTCATTGCTACAAAATACCTATATATTGTGATTTAGACAAATATTCTCATCTCACTGGCATTCAAGATTTAATTTCCAATCTATTAATTCTTACTTTCATATAAACAAACATTAGTCTAGTTATGCCAATTATTTGACATATATTTTCATTCATTTAATCCACACCTTTCCATAATGATAATGTATCTCTGAGTGTATTCATCAATTCCATTCCTCAATATCAGAATATCTACATTCAGATCTACTACATGCTTGCCCTTTAAGTTTTATGATTCATTCATACATACATACATTGTATTCCTACATCACAGTTGACACTAGATGGGCCCACATATTGGTATCTGCCACCTTTCATAGGTTTGCTCAATTAAGAGTTTTATGCAGAGAAATATAACCTAGGACTATCAACTTCTATCATACCAGCATCATTCCTGCTAATAGTAAAGACGGTGCCGACATGTTTTAGCATATTTTGACTGTTGTGCTAAAGTACAATCACAGGCCATTTCTTTGAAGCATATTCATGCTATTCTATGTAATCTAAAAACTT
This sequence comes from Laticauda laticaudata, assembly GCA_004320025.1. Taxonomy (NCBI): domain Eukaryota; kingdom Metazoa; phylum Chordata; class Lepidosauria; order Squamata; family Elapidae; genus Laticauda; species Laticauda laticaudata. The sequence continues at coordinate 7,367 of BHFT01055206.1, read as the reverse complement.
TAATTGTCTAAAAGCTATCTTATGGACTATTACTCACATCCCACCAATTAGGAAATATATACAAAGCACTGACATAGTCAGGATAGTCTGGTTGCATTTTCCATATGGAAGGTTCATCAAACATGCAGGATTATGTCTACATAGCATTCCTGGTGTAGGATGCAATTGGTTGGGATTATGCCACACAATAAGGGTCAGTTCTCCTGACCAATATGGAACAATTAATGAATATATTTGTTAGTCATGTGGTTATTTTACCCAAAACTACCAATAAAGATGCTTAATTCATTTGGGCTAATTGTGGTACATGAAAGATGGATTCACAAATTGTGCAAAGTCATAACATATTTATTGTTTTGGTTTTATGTGCTATGTAAATGTAGTCACTGTTGTAAGTTGTGATTTGTGGCTTAAAACCAGATGGCATAGCAAATGTCTACGAAGCCTGTTAGGAATATAAGTCACCTAACAGCTATTTGGGTTGGAAATATATAAACCAAGATAGACATTTGAATACTGTCTCTTTAAGAGAATCCTAAAAGTGTAATTGGGTGTGGTTTCTCAAACGGCCATAAGATGGAGCCAGAAACCTGGGTTTTTTAGTCTTAGTCTTAGTCTCAGAAGACATCTCAGTGCAGTCTTTGTTTCCTTCCTGTTGGAGAGTATTGCCGTTCCTTCTAATTGACTGTAATGTTCTTGATATTGTGTTAATGTCTGATACTCGAAACCTGATTTTGAACTGGACTTTGTTGATTGGATTATCCCTGGTAACGGAAAATTGACGCCCTTACCGGAGAGACCTTTGGACTTGCTTTTGAAACTTTGCTTTTAAGTGTATCGAAAGTTAAAAACCCCAATAATTACTGAGTGACAGCTGCATCCTGTTGCTGTGCACAGGCGTATAATTCAAGACACTCTCTCTACACCCTACGACTCCGCTCTGGTCATGCACTCATTCTCCCCCAACGGGGGATACCATCAACAATGCTGTAAGGCCCCAGGACCATAAACAGTGTCCAGATACTGAGAGGTGGTGTGAATAGACAGTACTCTTAAAGACAGCTGTTGTACTGTTTAATTGTGCCCTTGGCGTTACTTCCTGGTAAAGATGCACAGACACTTCAACATGTCTATACACTGATAACCCGTTGGATGGAACAAAACTTATGTTTCCTAGTCTAATGAAGTGCAGTGTTCTACTACGCTGACTTGTGTAGAGAAGGGTTATGGAATGTAGTTCAAGACCCACCAGATGAAAATGCTTGGGGCATTTAGACTGAGGCTCTAAGAAGAAATAATCAAATTATTACTGGTATACCAAAACGAATAAGCCTGGTTCTAGGCTGTATCATTCTATTTCCATAAAAATAAAGAAAAACACTATTCACACAATTAGGTTTTATTAGGAAAGAGGGTTTTCTACTTGTTTTCTCTTTAATATGCTAATTTTGAGAATTATTTTGCTTAGAAAGAATTCAGTTACAGCTTCTAATGTATCTCTCACCTGCAAGTCTATCATCACATGACTGTGGTCTCAATTATTTTAAATTAGTTCTATGGGTTTGCATAAGATACTGAGACTGAGAGGAGCTACCACATTTTAATCTATAGGAATCAAGTGAATTAGACCAGACTTCTCCAGGACTGTGGGACAGACCAAATACAAATCAATCACTTTCCCGGCATGTGATTTATTATTCTGAGTTAATTTATAGTGGCTGAGTTCCATGGATTCTCTTACCCATGGCTGCCTTAAATATTAACTGAAATTCAGTTCATCCATTTCTGGGTAACAATGTTTGCAAAAACTATTGCAATAGTTTGTAAAAATTAAGCTGAAATGTGATTGGCTAGTTTGTGGTTCAGAGTATGCAAGCACAATAGAAGGTTACGATAAATGGTGGGTAAAATGGAAGGGAGCATCCATGAATCAGCATCCTAACCCAAACATTGTATGGTCATTAGAACAGTCACATGAACCATTTAAATCCAGCATCTAAATGTTGGGTTTTGTGTGGCTTGTTTTGGCTTGTTTTGGCTTAGAATGTAATACCAACTGTTGTGATTTGTAAACCATGGTGGCAGAATAACTTTTGTTCCTAAAAGAGCTTTTTTACTGAACATCTCTTTGAATAAAGGAGCATATCACAAAAAAGGGATATTATGCACTATAAGCTGATAAAGGAGATCAGTTTGTCTTTGTTTTCTAGTAATTGTTACCTCTGACTAGAACATTTTTTAAGTAACTTCACTTGAATTTTTTTTTTTACATTGCCAATTATCTTCAACCAATTGAACTGCAGTCCAGAAGAAAAATAATTTTCTGTTTATATATTCTGTGAATTACATTTCTTGCTTTGTAACCTTCTATGATACCCCAATTTTCTTGATTGCTTAAATTAATATTTACCAAAATTTTGCCCATCCTTCCTTTGGCCATGGTGGCTAAAAGATTGTGGGACTATAATCCAGTATATTTGGGTGCTCACCTTTGTAAAGAAAGATAGTTCAAAGTCATATAGTATTGTACACACTCACACAAATTAGTTTAGCAGCCGAATAGGTTGGAAATCTACTTTTCATATGAGAGTCTGAGAGAGTGAAATCCACACTCTTTTTGATCGGCATTACCAGTGTTGGATGAAAGAAGAATAGTAGATGCTGTGCTCCTATTCCTGCTTTGTAAAAAATTGGCAACCATTTTAGATTTTGGCAAGCTATTGGCTGAATTTAAACATTACAAAGTATGCCTAGTTCCGGCTAGTAGTAAGTCATTAATCAATTCATTCAATTTTACTTTAGTATTTGTAAAACACATATTTTAATCATATCAAGTTTATAATTATTTAGTATTATTATGATTTTCATTTGATGTCCCAGAATATTTTTTGGGGTGGTGGTGGTGTTGAATTAGCTAGTAACAATTTCATTAAACCTTCATGACAGATCATATTAAATCAAAACCAAATCTGCTTTCTGACTTTGTGTAATGCACGAATGCACTGCTTTGCCATATGACGGATGAAGTGGTCATATCTACTTATCCATCAGAAAAGTGAACCTATGGCTGCCTGCATTTGAATTGTTTGTGTGGCTGGGTTATAATATTTAGTTCAAGAATTTTAAAAACAGTCAATTTGGTTTTCTTTCTGAGCTCAACAACTCAACAATTAATTAAAGAGTTACTATGCCACAATTTCCTTTATTAGTCAAACAACTTCCATTGTAGCACATTCAGTAGATTCTCTCTGCCTTATCACTATCAGTGCTTTAGTAACAAATATCTGAAAGTACTATGATAATAGGGATATGGGGTATATTATATCTTCCTTCCAAATCTGCTGATTTCCATTGTTGTTATTTTATTTTAATTAATGTACTGAAGTAATACATTAAAAATCACACCCATAAATCTACCAAAATAAAAAACAAAACCCAATCGCACCCACAAACCCAGGTACAAAAAAACTGAGACTGTCAGAAGTTGAGGTAAGAAGAGGAATTTTTTTCCCATTAAAAATGCAGCACAGGTGCCACCTAGTGCTCTGAATAAATATTTATTAAATCACAGAATCACAAAACGTAAAAATTGAGTTTCTTTTAACTCAGTTTCTTTCTTGGACTCATCTGGTCCAATCCCTGATACAGTACAGGGATCCATTGTGACTGCATTGCTGACAGACGAGCCTTTGATCAAAGACCTCCTTCAAAAAAGGATTCCCCAGCTCTTGAGATAGTCTATTGTACTTTTTAACGACCTTTACTATTACAGGTTTTTTTTGATGCCCAGCTAAAACCGACTTCCTAGTTATTTAAATTCATTATTTCTTGACCTATCTTTTGGAACAACTTTGTCAATTCTGCTCTGTGTTCTACATGACAGCACTTCAGATTCTTGAAAACAATTATCATATTTCCCTGCATTTTTCTCTTTTCCAACACCCCCAAGCATTCCTCATTGTTTTGCTTCCTGTCCATTATCATCTTAGTTGCTCTCTTTTGAACAAGCTCTGTTTTGTCAGTATTATTCCTAAAAATGTAGCATCCAAAATGCAATCCAATATTGTAGATATGATCTGGTTAATGCAGAACAGAGAGGAATGTCATTTCTCTTGATGAATATTTTGTTGATAGAATAGTGTTGGCTTTTTTTGCAGTTGTCTCACAGTATAGACTCATGTGCACCTTGTGTTTGACCAAGACAAGCAGACCTTTTTTTACATGTACTGTTTTCCAGTTTGGTCTTCCCATCATGCCTTTGAATTTTCCTATCGAAATAAAGGATTGCTTTGCTCTGTGTGAAGTTCATTGTTCTGGTTCCTGGCCATTCTTCCAGCTTAAGATCCACTGATATCTGGATATCATTCACTAGGTTGTTTGTTCCTCCGTCTTTTTCTAGTAAACTGCAGATCTAATAATCAAATTTTTAACTTTTTATTCATATTTTCTAACCTCTCATCTAAAATGTTATTAAATATGAAAACAGAATGTGCTAATAATAGAAGCTTCCAGTATATTCCCTTACACTCCTTCCATGTTCATTCAATGAACATGGATCATTCCATGATTAGTTCAATCAGCTTTGTATCTATCTGATGATAGCGGAGCCCAGCCTAGATTTTTTCATTTACTTCACTTGGATCTCAAGGAAGACTTGGTTGAAAGGTTTGCTGAAGTCAATGTACATCATGCCTATCATATTACCATGGTCAACTATATTGGCCATTCTTCATTTGTGCAACTTTAATAAACATATTCTAATGGTCCAGAAATTCATCTATTTGTTATACTTTTTCACCATTTATGTATAACTACCATGTAGACCTAGTCTTATGGTTTTTTTGGGGGGGGGGGCTCCAAAATAAGCATTAGGGCTTAGTTCAGGGAAATGTATCAGGAAATCAGCCCAGCTGGGCACCCCACCTCCTGGTTTACACAAGAGGCGGCAAGCAGTGGGGGCCAACCGTGTTAGTCTGCTGCCGGTGCCACCACACAAAAATGAGCCTCCCACGGCTGCTTGCCCACTCCAGCCCTTTCCCACAATCTGTGCAGCATGTCTGGATTGCCTGCCTTCTCCCCCATGCCTCTACCTGAGGCCAGTGCTGGAGTGCAAAGATGATCCTCCCATGCCCGCCTGCCCATTCCAGAACACTGACTCTCTACCTCTGCCTCCTGCTTGGACAGGTAATCAACTCACTTATGCTGCATGGGTTGCAGCTGGACACGACCTCTGTGCCCTCACCACCTCCAATGCTGGCCATGCCCACTTACCCACATGGTTGATGACAATCTTAAGTGGGACTTATTCTGGGGGCACAGCTTATTAGGAGCACATTAAAAACCCAGGCTAGGATTTATTTTCTGGTTAGGTCTCATTTTCAGGGAAACACAGTATTACATCATTCAATTTATCATAACATGTAATTAGTTTGGTCTTTGATACATTAATTTTCCAAACCTTCTCACTGTATCATTCAGTGTACTTAACATTTGTTGCAAATTGTTCAGTTCTCAGTCACCAACATCGCATAATCTGTAAACAACAGTATATATTCAGCCAATAAATCTCATCACACTAATTCCTTGTATATTTATCATAAATATGTTAAAAAACCAACAGGACATTACACATCCCTAGCTTAATCTTCCATCAATGGTGAATCATTCACTAAGTATTCTATTTATTCTCATGCATGTATATTTCCATAAGGTAGTACTCATAATGCAACCAATTTTCAACTCATTTTTGCACAAAATATCATAAACAAACCTATTCAATACAAGAGGATAATTGAATCTATTCACTTTACAATATGTTTTCTTTCAAAGCATACAATAAATTTCACATCTATACTTTTTTCAATAACATGTTGAAGAGCAAAGATCTGGTTTTTACATTCCCGTTCATCATAAAGCAACAGTATACCCACAGATTTGCTCATTATTAACTCTTCCATTCTTTCATCAGAACTGTGCCAATTTTCCCAAGTGCATATTAGTTATTACATTTATTCATGCTATTTTCCCTTTCTATAAGAGAATAATACATTCATCAATGTTCAGTATTAGAAACAGTCCTCACGCAAGTTAAAAAGCCATATAGGTACTCTGTAAGTAAACTTCATCCATATTTTAACATTTTCCTATAGCTTTACAATTTTTCAACATTTTTACAGCATATAGGACTTCTTTTTCATATTTTTCAAATTCAAATTCTATCCATTATTTTTTCAACCATAGCTTTTAGACTATACCTTTGAATGCTACTTTTCAATTGTTAAATTGTCTAAAAGCTTCACAGTTGTTAAACTGTGTTATGAAAAGTTATTAAAGGTTTAGCTAAGAGTAATGTATGCTTTCTTTATGAACAAGCTTGGCTTTATCTTCCTCATATATAAAGAGTACCCTTTATCCATGTTCTTGTATTTAAATATCTATATTTCTCTGCATATTCTGTTCATGAAATTTGATCTGTAAGATCAGGCTTTCTCCTTTCAATTCTTTTATGACCTGTTAGCTTCAGAGATACTCAGTGTTATCTGTTGTGGGGATGTAATTTCCTTGTCAACTGGCAGAACTTAAGACATTCCCAATATACATCCTGTCAGGCAGATTTCAAAACTGAAATTTATTTATTTTTGTCAATCAATTATAACAGGTATTACTATAAACATAGTTAAGAATACATGAAATATAAGAAAAATAAAAAGAAACAATACGACAGGGATGGTAGGCATGTTGGTGCTTATGCATGCCCCTAGACATCCTGAGGTAGAGATGCTGTGTGAATTAGGGAACTGAATTTTTAAAGTGAATGTTGGCATATATTCTTGTTAACTTTTTGTGATGATAGTGATAATGAAAAATACCCCTCTTCACAGATGGAAATAGAGAAGGTCTATCTATATCAGACAAAACCTCCTATTAGCTGCACTGAGTACTTTGTCTTGTTGCAGTTTTCTTCTTTAATCAAACTACTATTCACTATCTAACCAGCTCTACAATTCCTCCTAATCAGCACTGAAAGTTTTCACTTTAATAGTTCAAGTTATTTTTACACTTTTAATTTCCTTTATTTAAAATTCAGTTTGGTTTTTGTTTATGTTAGGAGATTAGTCTATCTCCCAAGAGAAGAAAGTTGATTTCCTTAAATTCCCCCACCTCAGTGCCATAAGATCAAGAAATGATACTATGATATTTTCCTTTCAGCTTTTTGACTTATTACAATAAAAGCAGTACAGAGACTGCTCTGTCACACAGCTGGGTTAAGGGCCTGTCACATAGGCCGAGGAATGCAAAAAGTATGTAAAAAGGACACAGCAGACGAGAAAATGTTCCATCCGTTGTTATCCGCTCTCAAAAGTGCC
>BHFT01055202.1:0-35222 GCA_004320025.1 Laticauda laticaudata | reverse complement strand
GAAAGTTTCGTCCCAGCTTGGCAATGCAGGGCAAGTTTTGATTTTTATTTCTCGTTGGGAAGAGGTGAAAGGCTTCGTGGTAGGAGGCATAAAAAGAACTTGATTAACAAGCAAGCGTTCAGGGTTATTGGGCCTTCTGGATCTGGCATTCAGGATACAAAAGAGGAACTAGGGAGCTATATCCGGAGATGCTTTGGGCTTGATGTGCAGTCTGTGTGGGCAGACTGATTTGCAGTAGAAAATATTTGCAAAAGAAAAAAAACAACTGTTGGTTTGAGGGAAAACTGTAAGGATTTAAATATCCACATAAAAATTCAGTGGATCTGTCTGAAACAGTGAGAGGAATAGGGGATCGAACCCTTAGCACTAAAGATCTGAGAGCTGATGAGGAAAAAAAAAGGGATTCTCTCCCCAAATTAACCATTCATACTCTTTCCACTTCTTGACTTTCCGCACAATTTTAATATTGATAATTATACTCAGTAATTTTTTGCATTTGTACCTTCTGACCTGGAGTGCAACACTGGCTTGGTATTAAGGTTGCAACTTCTGAATTTTTAACTTTGGGTGGATTCAGGTTGCGGTTTTCTTGAAAACTAGTTTATTTCCTGACAGTCTTTAAAGAGCCATTGTTATGTGATGTTGCTGGGTTTTTTGCCAGGCACGGCTACTGAGATGTGTTTTGATGTTGTATGTGAAGAGCTTTGTGTTACATTACTTTGCTTCGCAAGATGGATTTCAGTTCCTGGAAGGTATTTGTTTTTCAATTAGAATTGTTGCTGTGAGTGGAGAGTGGAGTGCTCAGGCTATACTACTTAACTTTTGTGAGGTGCCAGCCAAAAAGAAGGAATATGGTATATTTGGATGGTTCCTCAAGGGTGCATTTTAGTAAGACTTGTGGCTTTGTGTCTGTTAAATCTAATATGACTAGTAAATTGAATAGCAGGCTCTGCATGAGGAGTTTTTATGTGGAATTTCTGGGCGCTGAAGCTTGTAAGACTCTAAAGAGGCTTTTGATTTTAAGATTTTAGTTTGGATGGCAAAAGTTGTGTTTTAGTGTGGAAGGTTCGTAATTTTGAATGTGGTTTCACTCCATTTTGGAGATACAGTAATAAAAGATTAGCCCTTTGCTGTTTTACTTAAAGATGTATTTGTATGCATCAATGTTATCTAGGATTCAGGTCTTAGTTCTCTTTCTAGATGGTGTTAATTTACCAAAAAAAAAACACCCAATTACAATACTTTGCGTATTGGGTTACTCTTTAGAAGTGGGGTGAATTGTGTATGCAAAATGGAGAATCTTATTTCATGGAGGGTCCTTTTGTCGCAGGAAGAAGAGTATTTGCATATATGTGTGTGTGTGTGTATACATACATACACACAGACACACACAATTAAATCAGGCAGAAAAATGGATTAAAACTTCAAAGCTGCAAAACTTCGGACTGGTGTATAGTCCTGGCAGGCAATGAATATAGAGTTTATTATTTTGTGGTTATGAAAAAGTTCTTGAAAGAAAAAGTTTTCCCATTTCACTGCCCATGGAACATAATCCCATAATTTGGATAAAAATGTTCCATAATGAAAGGAAATGCATGTGGTGTTTTTTTTTTTCATTGCTGGGGAAATCCGGATGTTGGAATTATATTGGGAATTGCTGGGGGGTGGAGTACGGACTCTGCTTGACGTGGATTAATTCAGCCGAGCGAGGCCTATGAGCGATGATGGACACAAAGGTTCTCCCTTTTCTTGAAGCCACAGAAAAGGAACCAAATGGCTTTATCTTCTCTCTTTCTTCCACTGTTTCAACTGCAGGAAACACACGCTGAATTGTCACCGCATGAAACCGGCTCTCTTCACCGTCCTCTGCGAAATCAAAGAAAAAACAGGTATTGTTTGGGTCGAGGGGTGGATTGCTGTATTTCTAAGCAAACCCGCAAAGGCATTATTCCGACCTATTAGGAAAATGCTGCTTCTATTTTTTTTCCCCCTTGGGAATTCAGTGGTTTGGGGTTCTGAGAATGGGGTATATGAGAGAGAAAGAAGAGATGGGTATTTTCTGAAGAGGCCTGCCGTTTCTACGCCATCTTGATGCTGGCGTGTCTGGAATTTCTTTGCCGTCTGCCTGGTTTTCTTTCTTGTTTCTTTCTCCTCCCGCCTGCCTTCCTCCTCTGCGTCCTTCTTCCTTAAACCCCACTTGGGGGGGGGGTTAGCTTTGCGGTCTGGAGGGGGAAAGGGGTGCCTCTTGCTTTTTTTGTGTTTGTCAATCTTGCTTGGAAAACGGGCAAGAAGCCTCTGAAAACACCTGGATCTTTTGTCTGCAAGAACCACCAACCGCCTTTTCCTCCTCCGTGGGTTGGGAACGTTTTGTCTCCCTTGCTTTGATTGTCAACATTGACCCTGATTTGGGGAAATTTGCAGGACTGGATGGATGGAGAGTAGGTACTAGTGGCTTAAGGATACTCAGGTTAGTGATTGTGCAAGTGAGAGAGGAGGAGAAATGGTGTTTCTCCAGCTGTTTGCATTTGCACTTTCCCTAGATTAAAAAGTGAAAGAGCAGGGGGGATTAGGGAAAGCGATTAAGGGAAGGGAAGGGATCAGCTTTCCAAGTTGTCAGGAGAAGTTCATCTAAGCCACTGAGATCTGGGCCTCTCTCGCAGCCAAAATAGGAAAATAAATCTCAGAGTTGTGTAGTCAGTCTATGAATGATGTTATATATGTGTTGCTACATGATTTTACTTCAGAGGATGGATCCAGTAAGTGGTTCTCACCTCATTCTTAGTAGATTCCTATCGTCAGGGCTTCACTGCTGAGTGTTCTGACTTTTTTGGGGAAGGGAGGGGAGGAGAATATTGCTATTTCTGGAAGTTGTTTTGTAAGTGGAGGTGGGAGAGAGAGAGAGATCACAGTGAATCTCAGTCTGTAGCTTGTTTTTAGCTGGGATCTGGGTCAGAATGTTTGCAAGAGTTTAAGATGATTGCTCTGTGTTAGTGATCATTCTGAAGGTAGCTAGCTTCTTGCAAACTAAACCTGGTTAGTTAGAAAGAGTAAGGGGCACCATATCTGGGCTATAGAATTCCAGTTGATCCCTGGATACAAGACCAGAGAAAATGGGAACTCACCCAGATTATTGCAGGCCAAATATGAAGCTAATGGAAAAATATACATATATTATTATTAATAATTGTAAGCTGCCCAGTATTACCTTGAGGTAAGATGGGCAGCCTATACATTTTATTTATAAATAAATAAATAAATAAATAAATAAATAAATAAATAAATAAATAAATAAATAAATACATACATACATACATACATACATACATACATACATACATACATACATACTATGATGGTTTTACCAATGTTTCTATTGATACTGTATATTACCAATATTTCTACTGAAATCTGATTTCCTTGCCAATGTTCTCTTATTGATTCTTAGTTTATGCTGCACAGTTTTTTCTATTTTTTTCTTGTTAACATGTTTCTAGAGCTCTACTTACTTAGAATACCTTCTAATGCATCTGATAAAGTTACTGATAACATTACATTGCAATAATCAATTAACTCAAAGGTGCCATTGAATTGAAAGGGGCTTTCTTTCTGTCCAGTAAACACACATGTACCATTGGTGTTTTAAGTTTGTAGATATGTTTGCTGCCTTTACTTATTTGTAAAAATAACAGAGGCGGGAATATGGAAGATTAATTTAAAATTAAGATTCAGATTAAAAAGGACTATGCAGTCTAAACTGCAGAATTACAGCTTTACATTTATGCCTGTGTATCATTCTGTCTGGGCCTGTAGCTGCATATATATCCCAATTGTGGTATTTTGGTTGTATTTTTATCCAGCATAAAAATACCAAGGTGACCTTGAATTGCTAGTACAGCTCATACCACTTAAAAACATGCCACCCTCTAGACCAGGGGTCGCCTACCTTTTGGACCTCAGGGACCACCAAACTCATAATTTTAGATCCCGGGGACTACTAACCGGTTCTGTGGGCATGGCCTAATTTGTAGGTGTGGCTTGATGGTCATGTGACTGTCTGGGCATGGCTTGTATGTAAATATGATAAATATTTATATAAATATTGAATTTTTTATTTTAAAAAAGAGCAGCTTTTACCCAAAATCAGGCAAAGCAGGCAGGCAGATTGAGTTGCTCACAGAATCACAGATTCATTCAGAGATCTACCTGCCCTTAGCTAGCTCAGTCTGTCACATAAAATTTGCTTGCAAGCAAACTCACAAAATTAGCTCACAACACACCATGCATGTAAATACTGAATTTTTTATAAAAAAGAGCAACTTTTACCCAAAATCAGGCAAAGTAGGCAGATTGAGTTGCTCACAGAATCATTCAGTGATCTATCTGCCATTGGCTAGCTCAGTCTCTGAAATTTGCTTGCCTTTGAGTCTGCACTGAATTTGCTTGCAAGCAAACCTTCAGTCCTAAGGGAAGTTGGGCTGTGCTGAGCTGAAGATCTAAAGACTAGCTAGAAAGCAAGAAATGCAACCATTTCCTTCTTCCTAGCTAATCTAAATCTCCTGGCACAGCAGAACAGATGATGGTTGGAAAAAGGAAAAATAGCACTTTAGCAGGCAAGTTTACCGGGTAAGGAGTGAGTGGGTGGGGAGGGATCCTGTGGGCCATGTGGGTGGCTCGCAGCCTGGATTAATTGCTTTGGGGGAGTGCTCTGGGGGTGAGATTTCTCTGTGGCCCACCAAAATTTTCTCGTGGCCCACTGGTTGGCGACCGCTGCTCTAGACGAGAAGGCAGTTCAACTTGGTGGTTAAAGGCAGTGAAGTAGAAGCTGGAGTGACTCTGTAAGTTCCACTCTTGCCTTAGACACAAAACCAGCTGAATGACTTGGGCCTCTCTCCCTCTTCCCGCCCTCTCCTTCCCTCCCTCTCTCTTCTCTCTCTCCATCCTTCTCTCTCTCTCCTCTCTCCTTCTCTGTCTCCCTCTCTCTCTTCCTCTTTCTTCTCTCTCTTCATCTCTCTCTCTCTCATTTTCTCCCTCCCCTCTGAGCCTTAAAAAGAAAAAGACAAAGAAATACCATTTTTGAAATTGTTGCCAAGAAAACTGCTGGGACTTGCAGGGACTAGGAGTTAAGACTGATTTAAAGGCTCCCCTCCCTCCCTCTCAAAAATCCCACACCTGCAAAAATCTGCCTGAGAATTCTAGGTATGTCAGCTAGTTTCTCAAACTCTGCAACTTTAAGATGGATGGACTTCAACTCCCAGAATTCCCCAGCCAGCATATCTTAAAAGTTACTGCATTTGAGAAACACTCATCCCAAACAATGCTAAGTTAGAGATGACTATTTTATAGAAATACACTATAAAATTTAGAATAATACTTTCAGGTAAGTGCTATAGTTTGTTTCAGTGTGCATTCCCTCCAAAATCAGTGAAATTAAGAAAAATTTAAATGAATAATACTTTAAGTCAAAAATAACTTAATTTTACAAATTGTGTCTTTCTCAAATCAAGCTGAACTCCTGGTGGTTATGTGGGGTGGTTGTGCACAATTTAATGTCATCACGCTCCGTATATTTTATTGTTTTCACTTTGGGCTTTATTACGCATTTAAATTTGGCACTGTAATCAGGACTTTTGAAAAATCACATAAGCTCTCTGGTTTTAAGCTGTTTAGTTTAGATCAAAATTTGCAAGAAGGAAAAGAGCTAAGGATTATAAAATTTGGGGAACATGTATTATTTGCCTCTTCCGGGTTTTTTGAACGTTTGCAAAAAATAAGCTCCAATATATAAAGAGAGCTTGAATGAATAGCAATGAATTGTAGTCCTTGTCTTTGATAAATTTCATAAACTAAATCTTCCTAAGTGCATTGTTCCATTGTGAAAAAGTCGCTACCTTAACCCAACTTCAACCAGTTCAGCTGATTCGTTTTAAAGGGATAACTAAGACCAATTGTGTGAGTTATTAAAAATCAATCCACAAGCACAATGTACAACAGTACAGAAACCCAGAACAGCATCCAGAGATCTGCTGGTTTCTCTTATTTCGAATAAGTCAGGTTACATGACTTAGCCATTAAAAAAAAAACTGAATAAAAATGGAAGGAATGAGGCTGTAGTTCAAGGGAAGGCCATGCTCATGGAGAAGAACGTTGATGCTTGTCAAGTTTCTCCCCTCAGTGATCTTCAAGACTTATGGAGGAATGTTCTTTAGATAGATGTGTTTTGTTTGGCAGAAATCAAACCACCCTAAAAGGTGTCCATTAGCAAGCAAGGAAGTGCTATTGCCGTGTTTTCTGGATGTTTTCCCACTTGTGGAAGATGTCATAAGTTGAAGAAAGAGTGACTCCTGCTTTGTCTCAGAGAATTCCACAGGAGAACTTCTCAAGGACATATTGAACTTGAAGTATGAGTGGGTCAGGCTGCAAGACAAAGATGATGATGATCTCCAGAACACAAGTAGTTCTCAACTTATAACAGTTCTTTTAGTGATGTTTGAAGTTACGGCAAGAGTTAAAAAAAAGTGACTCATGACTGTTCTTCACACAACCATTGCAGCATCCCCACACATATTTATGATGGGTTCCCACCTTTTGCAACCTTCCGGTCAGCGAAGTCAACAGGGAAGCTGGATTTTAGTGTGGCTTCCCTGCTGAGTTGTAAAGATAGTGTGTTACTCACTTGAAAAACAGTGGCAAGAAAAGTTGTAAAATGAGGCAAAACCCAGTTGACAAATGTCTCACTTACAACCGAAATTTTGGGCTCAATTGTGGTTGCAAGACCACACTATAAAAAAGATGTGGAGACTCTAGAAAGAGTTGCAGAGAAGAGCAACCAGGATGATTAGGGGACTGGAGACTAAACATATGAAGAACAGTTACAGGAACTGGGCCTGGCTCGTCCAGTGAAGAGAAGGACCAGGGGAGACAGCATAGCAGTCTTCCAATATTTGAAGGGCTGCCTCAGCCGAAGGCGAGAAAAGGAATAATGAATAGAAACTGATGAAGGAGAGATTCAACCTAGAAATACGGAGAAATTTTCTCACAGAACATCAACCAGTGGAACAGCTTTGCCTTCAGAAGTTGTGGAAGCTTCATCACTGAAAGCTTTCGAGAAGAGACTGGACTGCCATCTGTCAGAAATGGTGTAGGGTCTCCTACTTGGATGGGAGGGTTGGACGAGGTGACCTACAAGGTCCCTTCCAACCCTCTGTTATTCTGACGACCTGTATAAGCAAATCTAAAGCACATTGGGCATCTTGGAACGGCCTAAACAAAAATCCCAATCAGAATAGTAGAACCAAAACCAAGCAGCTCATGCAAGAAAATTCTTAACATTCACACGAGACTTCAGCCATTTTTTTAGAATTCATTGGGAATTTAAAGGGAAGGTTTTGGAGGGAATGTTGAACGATGAGGGATGCAAATAGCTGTGGGAATAGCTTGTCCTTGAGTCAGGATTTTCCCATAGCCTTCAGGTTAATCCCAATGGTCAAGTCCAGTATCGATGGAGTATTGACACCTCTTTCCATTAAATCTGGGGGGGGTTCTAGATCCGCTTGAGTTTGCAATTGCAAGTTGTCCTTGAGTTATGACAGTAATGGGGGTCTGTCCATCGCAATTGTAATTCATGATGTTTTTTAAATGGGCTGGTCAAGTGATCGACTATACAGGTAGTCCAGTCCTTGGCTTAACGACAACAATTCAGCCCCAAATTTTTGTGGCTATGTGAGACACTGGCTAAGTGAATTTTGCCCCATTTTACGACCTTTCTTGCCACAGTTGTTTATGTGAATCACTGCTGTTGTTAAATTAGTGACACGGCTGTTAAAGTGAATCTGGCTTTCCCATTGGCTTTGCTTGCCAGAAGGTCGCAAAAGCGGATCACATGACACACACCCCCGGGACAATGGAACCGTCATAAATATGAACCAGCTGCCAAGTATCTTTAGATGCGATCACATGACCATAGGGAGGCTGCAACAGTGGTAAGTGTGAAATACGGTCCTAAGTCATGTTTTTCAGAGTTCTAATTTTGAACTGTCACTAATGTCAGCGTTCCAGAAAACCACTCCAGCCAATATCTCCGAGACAGACATCTTAAAGGTTCCTTTTTATTTTGGATAGTAAACTGGCACAACTGTGTAATCCCGAATCCGAAAGTTCTGGGCTTCCTTGCAATAATAAAAACTACAAATCCACCCCCTGCACCCATCATCACATCACATGGCCCAGTCACCATCTGTCCTAAATTAAGACTTCCTCTCACTTATGTGCAAAACAACCTGACCTTGAATCAGAAAAAGAATGCTATTATGTCCAGGGGTGGGATGCTACTGGTGCTTCCCGGATCTATAGAACCGGTAGCTCTGAAGAACAGCAGGCACAGAACTGGTTCTGTGTTTGCTGCTGTTTGGCCCACCCACCCGCCCGGGCTCTTACCTGGCCTTTATTTCCTTCTTTTTCAACCTCAGCTGCTTTGCGCGGCACAGCTGAGGTTGAAAAAACAGGGAAAAAGTGGCTTTTCAAATGCTGTGCATCTGCGCACAGCGCTTTTCACCTGTCTGGGCGGCACAGCTGAAGGTCTTTTAACACGCGCGCATGTACGTGCAAAACGTAGTCACCGAACTGGTAGTAATGCCAGTTGAATCCCACCCCTGATTATATCTAACTAAATATACTCCAATATATTCTCGCTCCCACTTTCCCAGACTCAAATGTGGCAGCATGGGAGCATCAGACCTCAATATGGTTTCCAAAGCTGACAACTAAATGAACTGTTGTAAGTTGAGGACTTCCTGTATAGCGTGTCTTAAAGATATGTTAGCTATGTGGAAAAACTTTGAAGAAAGTCCAAGGTCTTTTCTCACCTGGAATGGATTCCACAATCAATGGCGGAAACAAGGCATTATTTATTTATTTATTTTTAAGAGTTCCACCACCGGTAGTCCTCAGCTTACAACCATAGTTGAACCCAAAATATATGTTGCTAAGGGAGACATTGGTTAAGTGAGTTTTGCCCCGTTTTATGACTTTTTCTAGTCATTTGTTGAATGAATCATGGCAAGTGTTAAAGTTAATAATCTGGTTGTTAAGTGAAACGGGCTTCCCCATTCACTTTGCTTGCCAGAAAGGTTGCAAAAGGGATCACATGACTCCACCCCAGGATACTGCAACTGGTGTAAATACATGCCAGGTGTCCCAAGTTTCGAGGATGTGGCCACGGGGACACTAAGACGGTCGCAAGTGTGAAAATGGTCAAAAGTCACTTTCTTTCAGGGCAGTTGTAACTTTGAATGGTCGCTAAATGAACTGTTGTAAGTCGAGCACTACCTGCAGTTCCTCGTTCTAGGCAAAATCACGGCACATACCTTAACTTTTAAGTTTCTAGAGATGCTGGGACGTTTGAGGGCTCAGGTAGGAATGTTCTGTCTTGAAAATTAAGCATGGAAGGTAATTGAGAATCTCACCTACATTGATAAAGGAGAATATTTGTAGCTTGGGGTTGACCTGAGGAGGCCCTTGGTGCTCTCTGAGCTTGCTTGTTTTCTGGCAGACATTTCATTACCCAAACCAGGTAACTAGCTAGATCAGTGGTGGCTAACCTTTTTGGCACTGAGTGCCGAAACAGGAGTGTGTGCGTGCACACGCGCCCAGTGGAAACCGGAAGAGTAGCTCCCTGATGCACACGTAGGAGTGCCGGAAAAAGGAAGCATAGCTCCCAGTGTGCTCATGGGCGCCAACCACCTGGTCTTCTGGTTTTGAACACACATGCGTGCACAGACCAGCTGGCCGGTGCTCCAGTTTCTGGTGCAAAGAACCCGGAAGAGCAACGGGCGACGTCTGGAGTGCCCAGAGAGATGGCTCTGTGCCACTTCTGGCACACGTAGCACAGATTCGCCACCACGGAGCTTGATATTCCTTAGTTTGGGTAATGAAACCTCTGCAAGAAAACGAGCAAGTTCAGAGACCACCAAGGACCCCAGATAACAGATAATCAGAGTTGGAAGGGACCTTGTAGGTCATCTAGTCTAACCCCCTGCCCAAGCAGGAGACCCTACATCATTTCTGACAGATGGGAGTCCCATCTCTTCTTGAAAGTCTCAAGTGATGATGCTCCCACAACTTCCAAAGGCAAAGCTGTTCCGTTGGTTGATTGTTCTCCCTGTCAGAAAGTTTCTCCTTATTTCCAGGTTGAATTTCTCCTTGTTCACTTTCCATCCATTGTTCCTTGTCTGGCCTTCGGGTGATTTAGAAAATAGCTCGACCCCTTCCACTCTGTGGCAGCCCCTCACGAATCTCACGTGTAAATATTATCATGGTTTTCTTATCTGGTGATTCCTCATCTGGACTCTTTGTTCGCCTTTTACTTTTAAGATTAATTGCGCAGCAGCACTGGGGATTCATTGGAAACACATGTCTAATCCACCATAGCTATTTTATACAACAAATGTGGCAAACCCTTTGCACTGCTTAATCTTTTCCCTTTTAGTATTAAACTGGCTACGGGCCTCACAGTTTTATGAATTGTAATTTTAGTATAGTAGACCATGTGTAATTGACAGACTGGATTTTATCGTAGATTTTATCTGTTGCTTTTTATTTTATTCTAGAATTTTTAATTGTATATTTACTGAGTGTTTTTATTTGTTCTAGTCTCTATAATAAATTGAATTGAATTGATTCATTTAAAAGTCAGGTATCCATTCACAACTCCATTAGAGGGACTGTAAACATGACCAGCAAGACTGCCTTCTTCACTTCTGCCTCTCAATCTGTGTTGGGGCCTTAAAATGGAGAAGAAGGTGACTTTTTGTGATTCTGACCCAGATCCATGGACCTCAGCCAGATTGCGATTTGGGGAGCCTGTCATGGAAGAACATTTTTTCTTCCAAGTCAAAGGGGAGAAGAAGGAAGAAGTTCTCGATCAGGAGTCTCCAAACCTGGCAATATTAAGACTTGTGGGCTTCCAACTCAACTTGTGGAATTGAGTGACTGGCTGGGGAATTCTGAGAGTTGAAGTCTATAAGACTTAAAAGTTGCCGAATTTGGGGACCCCCAGTTCTGGATTAAAAGCACCCGGGGTTTAAAGTCACCCTGATTCTCTTGTTAAAATCCTGATACAGATCGACTTGAGCCCCTGGAGTAGAAATGATAGTTTCCTTCAGAAATGGTGTCATGTTTGGTTTGGGCCCTGAAAGGGCAGTTAAAAAATAGTCATCTTTAAACTGTGTCTATTTTGCTCTGGGGGCTTCTGCTTTGTTATAACGTTGTCCTCTTCTGTTGCTTGTCTTTTGTACGTTTTATGATTGCTGCATCATTGCAGATGTGGACCCAGTTGTATTTTGCTGTAGGCTACCACGAAGTCGAGTAGTGGCATGCAAATTAAAACCATATTATCAAGTATACAAATCACTTATAATATATCTGGGCTTGTTGGGTGTTCATGCCAAGTCAGGATGTACAGTATATTATTTCCGCCCCTCTTGCTTTATGACGTTAATTACGCATACTTTTATTTATTGGTTTAAATCTTCCTCCCTGCCTTCTTGGGTGCCCTCTAGGCAGTCTAGTGCCTGGCCTCACCCTTGCCAAATCCAGGGGACGGGATGTACTTTCGTGAAGACTCCCTGACAGAAATGATCCTTACTGGGCCAAGAAGTAGGAAAAACTGCTCGTAATTTTGCATAACTATACTGCTTTTGATTCCTCAAAGCAACATAGAGATCTTCTTCTCCATGTCGGTGTATTTTCTGAGTTATTGTTCCATGTTCTCTGCATAGTCTTGCGTTGAAGCAGTAGCCTGGTAACCATAGTCAATCTAACATTAGAAGTGAGCTGGCAAAGAGAATATGTCTTCGTTTCATTTTCAGCAGAGAAACAAGGGAGATTGCCAAGGGAAGATAACAATAATCCTCAACTTATGACCGGTTGCTTAGTGACGGTTCAAAATTATAATGGACCTCCCAAACGCTATTTAGGACCCAGTTTCAAACTTATAATGGCCACCCTCCCCCCCCCCCAAAAAAAACTTCCTGTGATTACATTTTGGGTATTTGGCAACCAGCCCACATTTAACAGTGGTTTCTAGTCTCCTGGAGTCACATGATTGTGGTGGATGATATTTTTGTGGGAAACCAGCATTTATTTCTGGTTTCTGACAAAACCTGGCTCATAGCATACAATGAGTTTGTTTAATGACCACGGCATTTGCTTAACGGCTTAATGGACACCGCAAAAATAGGTAATAAATTGGGTTGGTCATGCAATGGCCCTTTTTACAACTGTCATGACTTATGACTGTAATTTCCAGATGAATTATGATTGTAGGTTGAGGACTATTTAGTAACATGTCATATTAGGAATATCTGGCTTGAGAAAAAGTTCATTCCCAAACTTTAGAGATCCCCAAGTGGAAGACCCCTGGTTGGGCAGGTCATTGAAATGTCATTGTAAAATGACTTTTGATCAGGGAGTAACAAGCATTGAGGAACTTTGGGGGTGTTAAATTTGGAAAATGTGAGGGGGATGTTCTCATAAAATGGCTATCTCTTTTTATTATGTGACACTGGGGATGTGCAACAGTTGTGTCAAAAACAGTCGAAGGTCACTTTTTCAGTGCCATGGTCACTTTGAATGGTCACTAAATGGGCTGTTGTAAGTTGAGGACAACCTGTATTGTGTCTAGAAGTACCACATTCTATAGATTATGAACATTTGAGCAACTTCCAGAATCTTAAATATTAATATTCTCTTATTGGAAGTATCTTAAACAAGTTTGAGTTTTCAGAACACCCCTATAAAAGTAAACAGCAGTGTGGGTATAGTGTCATGTTATACTGTAATTCTAGTATTTTATGACACTGAGATATCTATAGATTAGGAGTCTCCAAGTTGGCAATTTGTCGACTTCAATTTTCTGAATTCCTCAGCCAGCCATACTGGCTGGGGATTTCTGGAAATTGAAGTCCATAAGTCTTAAAGTTGCCAAGGTTAAAAAACACTGCTATATAAGCACTGAAACTCTTGTTCTGTAACCTTTAACTAGGCAGAACAGTGTATCGTAGGACAAAAGTTTTTCAACCATGATACCTCAAGTGGGCCAACTTACAGAGCTTATCCAAAATACGGGACCAGTGACTCTCATGGAATTGAAATTTGGCCAATGGTATGAAGCAAGTTATGACATAATACAAAATATTGCAAAATATTTCCTGTAGTCAGTTCTTAATATATGATGTGCTGTACCAGAGTTCCCTAACTTTTTCGGATTGGTGGCCTGGAGTGGGGTAAGAGGGGATGATTTTGTGAGAGGGGAAAGCTCGTTTGTACACACAAGTGCCTACGACATTCACAACAATGCTCGTGTGAAAGGGGCCGCGAGCATCCGCGATAACACTCCCACGAGCGGGACCATGTGCATGTGCAGAGGTGCATGCACCGGCCGCCCTCCCACCCCCAATGGCCCAGTGGAAATTAGCTCGTGGCCCGGTAGTGGTCCACAGACCAGAGTTTGGGGATCCCTGTGCAATATAGTTCATTGTGGGCTATTTTCAAGGCAGACACATTTCTGAATGTTTCTCTGAATTTTTCCCTGTTTCCCTGAAAATAAGACCCAACTGGAAAACAAGCCCTAGCATGATTTTTCAGCACGCTCATAATATAAACCCTACCCTGAAAATAAGCCCCAGTTATGATTGTCGGCCAGACGAATGCATTTGAAGCCATATTGTCCTGAAAATAAGTCCTAATGTGTCTTTTGGAGCAAAAATTAACATAAGACCCAGTCTTTTTTTCAGGGAAACACGGTATACATTAAGCTCTGCCATTCATGAAGGCCAATATTGAGAGATTTGGAAAGGAAATATCTCTGAAACAATGACCTCACAGGTCACGAGTTGTCTAGTATTTAATAATAGCAGCATTGCAAACAAAATTTACTCCTTTGGTGTTTCCTCCCCCCCTTCTCCTGTGGGATGTACTTGGCTTCCTCCCAACTTGGCACTGGACTTGATAGATGTTCTTCTCTGGAGTTGAAGCACTGTGTTTCAGTCCTCAGTCATCCATTTTTCCAACTTTCTCTTATTCGAGGTGGATGGTCTTCATTTATGTTACAGGCTCAAATGCCCCTGTGTCCCCTTAAACCCTTGTTTAAAATATACAAGGAGACAAGCAACTCGTGCTTTACAAAAAGTTGAAAAACAACTTCAGCAGGAGGGTGGAGTAAGAGGATTGTTGTTGCTCAAGCTGCTTTTGATTTACTTCATAATTAATCTGTCTTTAGAATTCAGTGTAAGTGGCTGAGTGACTCAACCAACCTAAGCCTGTTAAACAAAAACTTTTTTTTTTGGCTTTCATTGAACAGGCTGTTGAATCAACCAGAGTTGGCTTTATTGAAGATATTCTCTCTACAGTTATAAGTCATGGTAGTTTACAAACTGCAGCACATAAATCCAAAAATCAAACAAATTGCATCTGTGCATTTGTCTAGATACGTTGTTATCTATTCCCAACAGTATGGAATCACAGCTGCCAGTTCTTTAGCTAGTGCTGGCTTTCATACGCATCGAGTTTTTCCCAACTGGTGTAATGTATGTGTGGATCCAAGCATTGAGTTCTTTTCAACTGACAGATGGAAATTTTATCAATGTGCAGATTTTCTAAATGCTGGCCAAGATTTTTTCCATTATTATGAAAACTTCTCTTAATACCCCACTCCTTTTTCATTGGCAGGGAAGCTCAGCGTACACTTTGCTGCTAGATTTTGATGTCAACCCGTAGTAAACTTTCACTAACCCTGAAGTTAGAATTCTAAAAGAATAGAATTGAGTCTTTTGAAGACTAGAATTCTAAAAATTATGACCAATGAAAAACAATGGAGGATGCCATGCATTTAAAATGCATGAATGAACTTTAGGTGAAGTTAAACTCTGGTGCTTTCTGGACACTGTTTTTTTTTAATTGCACATTTTTTTGAAATGCACCATTGTTTAGTTTAGTTTAGTTTACTTCATTGTCATTGTACCTTGTACAATGAAATCAAACACCATCTTCTTGTTATAATAGGAATAGTTTTAGGGGGGAAAATTGACAAAAATGCGGTCTGTCCAATTTTTTCATGTGTTTTTAGGACTTGTTATGGGAGTACCCAGTTGGCCACTTCATATGTACATTTGTTTTATTTATTCAAATAAATACTCGATTTGTTTAAAAAATTATCTCTCTCTCTTTCTCTCTCTCTCTCCCTCCCTCCCTCCCTTTCTCTCTTTTTTTCCCTATTCTCTTTTCTTGAATAAAACTCCTAAAACACTGCACAAAATTGGGACCCCCCCCCCAACAATATTCATTTTGATTTAGATCAGAATGCAGTCCACACAGGGAGAAATTTATCATTATCGCTTATTATCTGATCCCTTGAGTTAGAGATGGAAACTGGAAAGTCACAGCATGCCTGTGTAATGCATATCTATTATAATAACATTCTTAAATCACTCATTTCCCTGGCAGGAATACTGAGTCCATAATTTTAAGTTGTGAAACAGGCTAGTAGGAACTGTTTTGCTGCCTGAGATCAAAATTCATTTGCCGGCTCAACTCTTCACATTTTGTTTTATTTCAAATGCCCCCTCCTGTTGGCAGAATAGATGTTTTTGCAAAATGATTTCTAAAAGGCTAATAAGCATAATTTTGAAACCACTCAAAGTAAGAAACATGACATCCTGTGATCAGAAATATCTATTCTTTTGCACTCGGCGTTCTTGCCCCCAAATAAGGATTGTGATGCAGAGGTGTGCTTAGATTTGCATAAAACGATTGACAGCATCTCTTGCACAAGATCTGCAAATGTGTACAATGCGGCACAATGCGGCCACTGGTTTTGTGGGCGTGGCTAAGTGAGCATGAGCAGGGTGTGGCCATGTGACTGGGTGGGCGTGGGGTTTTTTTTTGTTTGTTTTTTTTTGCAGCAACCCCCCCACGCTCTGTTTTGGGGCCTCTTGGGCCTCAGGGAAGCCTCCTTGGGAGGGCGTTTTTGCTCCGAGGAAGCTTCCCTGAGGCTCAGGAAGGCAAAAAATGAAGCCCGACTGGGGGTGGGTGGGCGCAGCACACAGAATGCAGTCAGTGATGTTGGGCACGCGGGCGATGTTGCACATGCGCGATAAGGGCTGACTGGGTGGGGGGGGCGGAGAAGGGCAGGGCCAGCCAGGGGCACAATTTGTAACAACCGGTTCTACGGAACCAGTCTTGAACCGGTAGAATCCCACCCCTGCAGCCCGTTCTTTCTTGTACAAGGCCTTATATCTATAATTGGAAACAGGAGAAGATTAATGAAGCACGCATTTCCCAAGGTGGAAACATTGCTTACCACTAGTCCTCAAGAGTACAATTGGAACCGGAATTTCCATTGTTAAGCAAAGTTGTTAAGTGAGTCACGCTTAGTCTTTTTTTTTTTTTTGCTCCAGTTGTTAAGCAAATTGCTGCAGTGGCCAAGTGAACCAGGCAGTTGCTAAGTGAATCACTCACTTGGCTTGTTGGAAGAAGTTATACATGGCGATCAAGGGGCCCTGCAAACCATCGTAAATTCACACTGTTTGCTAAATGCTCAGATTTTGATCATACTGGAGTTGCGATGCTGGAGCATGGGACACTTGTGAGTCCCTTTTTTCAGGGTCATCGCAATGTCCAAGGGTCGCTTAGTCATAAGTTGAGGATGACCTGTAATTATTTCAGAGGCAAGGTTTTTGACTTAACACTGAAGAAGGAGTGTGATTGACCTGGTGTTGTGAACCAGCATAGTTGCTTCCAAACAATAAACCATCTATCAAAAGGAATTCTGGTTTAGTGTTCCTGCAAAAAAAAAAAAAAAACAACCCACAGGAATAATGTTTTTCACTAGCTTTTGTCCAGCTATTTGTAGAATAATGTTACTGTAAACATTTCTGCCTCTTTCACTCCTCAGGACCCAACTTTGATGACATTTGATTAAACAACTAAAAGCACAGTTCATGAGAAAGCAGTGGAGTCAGCCTCTAAAATTTGTTGGAATTAAGCCATGTTTACTGGCAGTTTGCAAGTCTGCATCTCCCCAGATGACTTCTAAGTACTTGAAGCAATTCCCATTTTTCTAGGCTGACTGCCTTTCCTGTATATGTAAAAAGGCACAGCAACGTCCGTGCTTTCATTTTGAGAATTTCTAAAGGGGGACCTGCGGGGAGTTTTCTTCCAGTTTGACGTTGGGTTTAGGAAGCTTTTATCAAAGGACACAAGAGGCATTCAGTGCGACTGGGTTTTAATAAATCCCAGGTGTGCAATGCAATGAAAATCAGAAATACTAGATGGATTGAACTTGACAAAGTCAAAGTACCATGGAATGAATTGCATTTGACTGCACAGATCTTAAGTGGAAACATCTGTGGAGCTAAATCTGAAAAAGCAGTTGCCCCTTTAGATATAAGTGTGTGTGTGCGTGTGTGTGTGTGTGTGTGTGTGTGTGTATGTAAAAAGAGTAGTGCAAAGATGGAGTCGCTCTATTACAACCTCTAAACAACATTTTATTTGCTTGTTGGCTACGTAAGAGCTCTGTAACACAAGCCAACGGCTTGCGGTGTAACACAACAAGGAAGTTTGCAGTTCAGATCTTGGCACTAACCAGGATGCCGGTAGTCCTCGACGTACGGGCATAATGGAGTCTGCTCATCAAGGTTGTAAATCATGATGCTTGTAAATCGGGTCACCCACATTACCGAACCAATGTTACAACCTTTTCTGTGGCAGTTGTTAAGCAATCACCATTATGATTTATCATGGGCCTGTTTTGCTGAATATTGGAAGTAGATGCTGGCTTTCCACAAAACTGCTGTAAAATGGTATTCTACAAACCACCATAAATGTAGCCTGGCTGAGTGTCTGAGGTGCAGTTTTGTGACCACGGGGGTGTGTCAGGCGCAAACAACCAGACCCCACACACCAACAGTTCAATTAGTTCTTTTATTGCTCAAGGCTCTACACAGGAATCTTCTCAGCCTAAACGTTTACACCTGGGTGAATCTAGATCAGTAGTCGCCAACCGGTGGGCCAGGGACCCCTGGTGGTCCGCGAGAAAATTTTGATGGTCCACAGAGAAATGTCATCCCCAAAGCACCTCGCAAACAATTAATCCAGGCTGCATGGGAACATGCTGCCCACATGGCCCGCGGGAACACAAGGCTTGCATTGCTTGCATTGCGAACAACTTGAGATAGTGAGTGGAGGAAAGGAACTTGCCCCACATGCCTGGCCTAGCCACCGGGCTGCTTCTTTCCACTTCTTTCTTCTGCTTTTGGCTGCAGGCAAGGAAAGCAGCAAAAGTATTTCTTTCTGTCCCCAAACTCCGCCAGAAATGAGTCTTTGGGACCCTGCAAGGCATCCTGCTCTAAGAGGCTGCGCCGGCGTGACAAATCTCATAAAGACTCATTTCTGGCAGAGTTTGGGGGAGAGAAAGAAAGACTCTGTTGCGTCTGCTGCTTTCCTTGCATGAAGCCAAAACTCTCTCACTCTTGCTCTCTCCCCCTAAGAACAGAGCTGGAGATGGTATACTGTGATCCCAAATAAAGAATGATCGATTGTTAGGAAAACCGGGTGGGGAATTTTCTTGCAGACTTTTTTGGGGATTTTCCCAGGGTCTCTGGTCCGCAGGATTTAAAATTATGAGTTTGGTGGTCCCTGAGGTCCAAGAGGTTGGCGACCCCTGATCTAGATGATGTTCAACAGTGTTCAAGGGGGGGATTGGACTTTGCCCTTTTGTGCTCATGCAGGGATTCTTGACTAGGTCCCTGTTTGACTCCCCCCCCCCGTCTCGGCCAGTCTCTCCTACAGCGGGGAACTGTTGGAACTTCAAATCCACAACATAAATACACCCCAAGTAGAGGGTAATTTGAAACAGTTGCTAAGCAACCAGTCGTAAGGCAAGGGCCACCTGTGCATGACGTAGCTTTAAGCAAGGCTCCACTTTTCATCTCTTCCTTTCCATCGCAAGACAGGAAAATAACATTTGAAAAAATGATAATTTAAAAAACAAAAGGGAAGAAAGATACAATAACCGATATGAATGCCTGTTATAAATAATCTTTGCTTAGTGACCAGCAACTCCATTGCTAAGTGACACAGTCATTAAATGAGATATCATATGACTGCAATGATCTTATGATGTCACTTCCACTGTGCTTGTTAAACGAATTGCCCATGGTCGTCAAGTGGTTATATCTTGCGCTGTTAATGCTGGCTTCTCCATTGACTTTGCTTGTTGGTAGCTGGCTGTGAAGCACACAAATGGCAATCACATGACTGGAGGGACTCTGCAACGGTCACAAATGTGGAGGACTGATTGTAACATTACTTTTTCAGTGTTGTTGCAAATTTTAATAGTTGCTGAATAGAGGAGTTGTTAAACGAGGACTAGGGGACGCGGTGACCTCAGTGGCTAAGACGCTGAACTGGTCGATCAAAAAGGTCGGCAGTCCGAATCCCTAAAGCCCGTTACGGAGTGAGCTCCCGTTACTTGTCCCAGCTTCTGCCAACCTAGCAGTTCGAAAGCATGCAAAAAATGCAAGTAGAAAAATAGGGACCACTTTGGTGGGAAGGTAACAGCGCTCCGTGCGCCTTTGGCGTTTACTCATGCCGGCCACATGACCACGGAAACGTCTTCGGACAGCGCTGGCTCTTTGGCTTTGTAACGGAGATGAGCACAAAAGACGAAAGGACAAAAATGGCTGATATGGAAGTTGATACTATAAATGTGTTGGTTTATCGTTCATTTATTATTGATTACACTTATTGTGCAATCTGGATCAGTAGAGGGTGCAGTTTGGAGACGTGTTTCCAGTTCTTTTCTCATCATTTAATGCAGTGGTTTCTCTTGAAAAGTAAGCAACCGGAAAGTGTGTAGACTTCAAATCCCAGAATTCCCTAGCCAGAATGCAGGTAGAAGATTATGGAGCTGCTAGTTAAAGTGTCCATCCAATTGAGTAGAATTCAAAATGCTCAGTAGCACCAAAACTGGTCTTGTTTAAGATAGCTGAAAAGTTTGGCTTGCATCTTGATGTTTTTCCCATTTTTATAAAAACTTACCAAATTTAAACCGCATTACTTTCTTGGATAATATTTGCACAGTTTTTAATCATTTCCTTGACTCATTCCTGGCAAATATTGTTACATTATGGGTCCAGATGCTAGACTGCAGGCTTAGTTTGCAGATTTTAAGGTCTGATGCAAATTTAAATCACTTTGAAATCACTAATCGCTTTCTATCCCAAAAAAAGTAAGGGAGATTTTGCTGGCTGAGGAATTCTGGGAGTTGAAGTCCACAAGCCTTCAAGTTGTCAGGTTTGGGGACCCCTGTCTTAGATAGTCCCAAAAGTGGATTTATTCTGAGAGTTACAGGTTTCCTTGACTTCTAATAAAACCCATTACAGTAAAACACTACTGGAACTAATTTAAATTTGTATTTGGCACATGCAAGAGCAGCTAAAAAATATGTTTTTAATAACTGAGTTAACAGTACCTTTATTGCATTGCATAAAGTAAAAATGTGAAATGTCTGAATTCATAAATGCAAAACACTATAATTCATTTCCAATTTTCATTTTTAACAATGAAAATAGTTGCTTTGGGAAATTCCAGGTGCATACCAAATGATGTGTTGAGATTTTTATTCTATGTAGTTGCTCGAACCTACAGACACACTAAATTATAAAACAATTTAGTGTCAAGGAAGAAAAACCTACAGTAGATGTGAAATTGCTATCACTTTCTCAGTGTTGTACTTTTTATTTCTAGAGAGTTTAATTTAAACATTAATTAGAAATTAATCCCGAAACAGAAAAATCAGAAATAGTCTTGCCCCTGGTTTCCAGGCTAAAAAAACCCTTCCAAAAATATGCATCCCACAAAACCTTCTTTTATAAAATAGCATTGAATGATTATTGTGTTTCTGTTCTTTTTCTGTACCTCCAAAACAAAAGGTAGATCACAATGGAATTCTTTGGCAATTGAACCCGAATCCTACAAGATGCTGTACGTTAAACAAACTATAGGTAGTCCTCCATTTACAATTATAAACTTTAGTGACCGTTCAAAGATATAACATTGAAAAAAAGTGATTCGAAGTGAGTTCAACTGGTCCTCACACTTATAGCATCCCCACAGTCCTGGATGAAAATTTGAGCAACCAGCATGTATATACAATGATTGCTGTGCCCTGGAGTTATGTGAGGGCCATTTAGACCTGCCCAGTCAACTTCCAACAAGCAAAGTTAACAGAGGGAAGCTGGGTTCGCTTAATGACTGCATGATTCACTTAACTCAGGGCTATCAAACTCAAGGCCCGGGGGCTGGATCCAGCCCACAGGTGCTCAGATTTTCAGGGAGCCACCCGGGAAACAACAAAGAAACCGGCCTGCAATGCCTCTGCCAGAGAAAACGGAGCTGTTTTTGGCTGAGGGCTGCAGGAGGCCGTCGCAGCCGAAAATGGGGCCCCGGGGGGCACGCGTGGCCTACCCGAGCTCTGTTTTCGCGAGTGGAGGGCATCACGGCTGGAAATGGAGCTCAGGTGCCGAGCCCATTTTTTCTCTCAGAGCATTCAACCCTTAGAGACATCCCCCCCCCTCCCCAACAGGAGTGACATCAAACTGGCCATGCCCNCCCCCCCCCCCCGAGGTCAAACACAACTCTGATAATGGCCCTCAATGAAATTGAGTTTGACACCCCTGACTTAATAGCTACATTGATTTTCTTAACAATTGTGGCAAAAAAGGTTTTCAAATTGGGCACGGCTCACTTAGCAACAACCTTGCTTAACAACATAAATTCTAGTTCCTGCTGTGCTCATAAATCGAGGACCACCTATAAATTACATGTCCACAGTCTTTTCCTTTTTGTTAATTTTGTCCCTCTCTCAGTAACACATAAAATTTCAGATCTGTCATGCAAGACTTTCTAATCTTATCCTGTTTTCCTCTAAGATCATTTGAAAACAGTGTAATAAAGCAAGAAGAGGTCAAAGCATAACTTTTATTTATCACATCTTGAGAAATCTTCTCATTTTCCTTCTGGCTGAGATACGAAACCCCCCCTGAGTAGGGGGTTCATATTCAAGATTATGATTTCCAATTTGACAGAGTTTTAAATGGTCTCCAGCTTATTATTATTCTCCTAATTATTCTCCAAAACACCAGAGGGGGCAGGACAAGAAACAACGGTTGGAAACTAACCAAGGAGAGAAGCAACCTGGAATTAAGGAGAAACTTCTTAACAGTGAGGACAGTTAACCAGTGGAGCAGCTATGCATTCAGAAATTGTAGATGCTCCATCATTGAATTTTTAAGAAGAGTCTGGACCTGTGATGGCGAACCTATGGCAGGCGTGCCACAGGTGGCACACAGAGCCATTTGTTTGGGCGCGTGAGCCTCAACCAAACTTACCTGCACTGTGCATGCGCGTAGCTCACAGCTGATTTTCAGCCCATTTGAGGCCGTTTTCACCCTCCCAAGCCTGCGGAGGCTTCCCCTGAGCTTCAGGTTAAGGGGCAGGACAGGGGTATTATGCACGCATGTGCAGGGGGCGGGGCGCATTGCATTGTGGGTGCCACATACGTGCGCATGCATTATCACATGCGCACACTTTCGGCACACCACAAAAAGGTTGGCCATCCCTGGTCTAGACAGTCGCATCTGAAATAGTATAGGTTCTCCTGCTGGAACAGGGGGCTCGACTAGAAGACCTCCAAGGTCCCTTCCAGCTCATTCATTCATTCTTATACCACCCTCCGTGAATTAATGAAGCACGTCATCGGCCCCAAATGTTCAGAAGAAGGACTTGTCATAATTTTTTCCCAGAACTGAGGAAAGTTTCAATCACTCCCATTTTTTTATAATTTCAGCGGAAATTGTGAGCCCTGTTAATTAGTGTGTAATGCAGGTGTCCCCAAACTCTTCAGATCATTAACTCCTCCCCCATAAAGTTTCAGATTGTTCATTGGCACATAACCCCACAAACATTTATTACATGAAAATAAATTAATCCATAGGATTTTAATTAATAGTACTACAAATAATGAGAACAATCCCTTGGAGAGCCAGTTTGGTGTAAAATGCTGGCCAAAAATCTAGGAGTCTGTGATTTTCTAGTCCCCCCCTTAGGCCAGAAAGCCAGCTGGGTGACTTTGAGCCCTACCCACCTCACAGGGTTGTTGCTAGCTCAAGTTATTTATAAAACATCATAATAAAGGCAGGATATAAATGAAAAAAAATAAATAAAGGTTGCAAGATGAGCAGCAAATAAATTTCATTAAAAAATATTTTGTCCCTTGGGAGTCAGTACTGAGGACTTAGGGGAATCCTGATGTAAAAACAAAATCTGCACCGGTTGAATTTCTGGCTTGAAGCACCAGCATATCGATTGCCTTAATGGGAAAGGACTTTTTCCCCCCACAGCTTCTGTCCATTGCAAGTGACTTTTAGGTCGAGCTAGAAATGAAGAGCCTGGGAGCTTTTGATTTTATTAAAAGGCAGCTTGCTTTTGCAAGTTGTGTTGATCAGAAAAGGTGCTCCCGGGCTCCTGATTTTCATTTCATTTTGATTTTTTTGCACCACAAACCAGCCTTTCTTCTCCCACAAAGGTGAGCGAGCAAAAGTGGAGGAAACTCCACCATTGTTTGGGCCTCCAGCCTCTTTGCATTTACACCAGCGAGGAAGCTTTCCCAGAACTGGTCAAGCGAGTTGCACAGATTTGCTCCCACGGCCCGCTCCCTGCTGGTGCAACCTTGCTCGGTTACAAATCTAATGCATTTATCCCATTTCTGTACCTCGACTCCCCCCCCCCCTCCACACATACACACATACTTTTCACTTCCAGTAAGTTGCCCTGCCAGTTGTGGGGCTGCCCCAGCTTGGCTTGGGCGGCTTCCACACCCAATGCCTTTCCTAACGGGAGGCATGAGCAACAGATTGAGTTGCACCCTCAGCCTTGCTAGGCGATTCCCTGGTGTAGCGGGAGAGAGCATGGGGTGTTCTTATGGAGGGCGTGGGGGGTGCGGAGGAGAAAGCTTGTTAAAATGAATGAAGCCAGGCAGGTTTGTGAGTTGTTTCTTCTCTCCTGGCTGCATGCCACCTTTGGGGGGAGGTTGGAGTGGGGTGCAGAGAGGCCCCTGGGCTGCTGTGAAAAGCAAAAAGGACAGCCCTGGATTGGAAACATGGAGGAGGGAGGGCAACACTTCTCCTCCATACTTTTTTGGGGGGTGAAGGTTAGAGAGTCAAATTGACTGATCCTCATTCTTGCTTTTGTGGGGTCTTAGCTTGTGCTCTTCTCCTCCCCTCCCACCCCCCGGCTGTCTGTCCTGCTCTCCTTCTGCCCGACACACACACACACACACACACACAACTCTGCAGGATGACTCCTGCCAAAAAACTGCTACCCCTTTTCCGGGCCTTCCGCTACCATAGCAACGACCTCCCTGCAACCCAGCCTCTTGCCAAGTGATGGCGAGACACCCAGAGGGAAGGGAGGGGGGAGCCAAGTGAAAAATAGCGTACATGGGGGTGGGTGGGAGAGTTGGGTGTACATGCTTGCACACCACCACCCCCCAGTGCTTGCACACAAGTCTAGGCTTGCACAAACGGGTCAATTTAACCCCTTCCTCTCCTGATGATGATGCCTGCAGGGCTGAGCATCCGGAGTTCGCAAGAGGAAGAGCCGGTCGACCCACAGCTGATGCGCCTGGATAACATGCTCCTGGCCGAGGGGGTGGCCGGACCTGAAAAAGGGGGCGGTTCTGCAGCGGCGGCAGCAGCGGCAGCGGCTGCAGGAGGGGTATCTCCTGACAACTCAATAGAGCATTCAGATTACCGCAACAAGCTTTCACAAATCCGCCAGATCTACCACTCGGAGCTGGAGAAGTACGAGCAGGTAAGAAGACCAGAGAGCAGGCACCTTGTGTGTTTGTGTATTTGTGTGTGCGTGCATGCGTGCATATATATTTAAAGGGATTTGTCTTTGATTTTTGCTCTCTAAAGCGGTGGCTGCCAAATTCTTTGGCTTGCACACACTTGCGGCAGTAAACTTTTTCGATCCTGCATTTCTCCATATATTTATTTTTAAATTACATAGAAATAGTCATATATGAAGACATTTTGGGGACAAATGGAGCATAGATTTGCTGGGAAAGGGAGGGAAGGAAGGAAGGAAGGAAGGAAGGAAGGAAGGAAGGAAGGAAGGAAGGAAGGAAGGAAGGAAGGAAGGACCGGGGAGACATGATAACAGTTTTCCAATATTTGGGGGTCTGCCACAGAGAGAAGGGGTCAATCTATTTTCCAAAGCCCCCAAAGGTCAGACAAGGAATAATGGATGGAAACTGAACAAGGAGAGATTCAACCTGAAAATAAGGAGAAACTTTCTGACGGTGAGAACAATCAACCAATGGGACAGAAGTTGCCCTAGGAAGTTGTGGGAGCATCATCACTGGAGACTTTCAAGAAGAGATTGGACTGCCATCTGTCAGAAATGGTGTAGGGTCTCCCGCTTGGGCCGGGGGTTGGATTAGATGACCTGTAAGGTCCCTTCCAACTCTGGTTACCTGTTAAGTCAGGAAGGAAGGAAGGGAAGGAAGGAAGGAAGGAAGGAGGGACTTGATTACAACAGTGATGAACTTGATTACAATGATGATGAGACATTAAGAATCCATACAAAGAATAAGGTTGGAGTCCAATCTGATCATTCTGGAGAAAATTTATTTCCATGGCTTTTATAAGTCACCACTAGCTTGATGGCACGTAGTCAAATCAAATGCTACATATTTTAGTTTATTATTTTATTTTATATGGCTACCCATATCAGACTCTGGGTAGCTTCCAATCAAGGATTAAAACAACATCAATAATAAAACAACATAATGCATAACCGTACATATACCTATTAAAACATTAAATGTATTAAGTGTTTCATTTATAAACCTATAGCTAAATATTACTTACAACATCAAATCATGAATATTAAAAGCTGGCACCAGTTAATCTTCCACATGCTAGTTCATCGTTCAGACTTCTCGTTCACCTCATCCTGTCCCTGGGACTGAGGTAAAAGTGGGGTCTTAAGATCCTTTCAGAAGGCCAGGAGAAGGGTGGGAGGCCTGCTGAACTTCAGGGAGAATGGATTTCCATAGGGCAATGTTTAAAGCAGAGGCTCCAAACCTTTAGGGCTCCAGGGACCTGTTCTGGGAAAAGAGGTTTGGAGCTTTGCTTGTTTGCGCAGTCCGGTTTCTGGCAGGCCGTGGCCAGAAATGGTATTCAGCAGGTTCTGACCAGTTCTGGAGAACTGGTAACGTAAACTTTGAGTAGTTTGGAGAACCGGCCAATAAACCTCTGACTGGCCCCGCCCCCATTTATTCTCTGTTTCCCGAGTCCCAGCTGAATGGCTGGGTCTCCTTTGATTGCCGTGCACAGGAGAACAGAGCTGGAAAGCAGGTTAGCGGGGTGGGGAGGGAATGGAGATTTTGCAGGAACCTTCCCCTGCCATGCCCACCAAGCCACGCCTACAGAACTGGTAATAAAAAAATTTGAATCCCACCACAGGCCGTGGCCTGGTGCCGGTCCATGGAACGGGGGTTGGGGACCTCGGGTTTAAAGGAAGGAACTAGGAGCATGCCCACCCTATCTGATCTGGTCAGACTGGCCGATGCCCTTAAGAAAAGGAAAGCCCCATTCACGAGATGCAAGCAGCACACTAAACCACACCCCCTCCTGCCTTAAGAAAAGGCAGTCCTACAAATAACCTGACCCTGTGCTGGTGGTGGGATTCAAGTTTTTTCTACTGGTTCTGTGGGCATGGTGTGGTGGGCGTGTAAAATCCCCATTTCCACTCCACTCCAGGGGGAAGGAAGGATGTTGCAAAATCCCCATTCCCTCCCCACTCCACTAACCTGCTTTCCAGCTCCATTCTCCTGTGCAGGGCAACCAAAGAAGACCCAGCCGATCAGCTGGGACTCAGGAGGCAGAGAATAGATGGGAGCAGGGCCAGACAGAGGTGGTATTTGCTGGTTCTTTGAACTACTCCAAATTTCCGCTCCCGGTTCTCCAGAACTGGTCAGAAGCCACTGAATTCCACCTCTGCCCTGTGCCCTACAGGGCTTTAAAGGTAAATAACCAGCACCTTGAATTGTACCTGGGAGGAAAGAGAGAGCTAGTATAACTCTATGCAACAGAGGTGTTACATGGAGAAACCCAAGGGACGCCTCATCACTGTGCTTGCCATGGTCACATTCTGGTACTGTCTGTAGCTTCCAGCTGATCTTTATTAAATTTGTCATCCACCTATCTTACCACAGGGTATTTCTGGGTAGCTCACAATGCTAAAAAGGAGAAACCTATACAAAACATGCATGTAATTAAATCAAATACTATAAAAGTCCTAATTATCAACCCTAATAAAAGATGAGGGAAGATGTGGTAGGATGAGCAAGGAGGAGGATGGGTTGTGTTATCAATCTGTCTGCCATCTCCAGTGTGACAGGACTCCCCCCCACTGGAGCTCCAAGCCAACAGACAGAGTCAAGTCTTTTGAGGTCTTGCGGAAGGTCAGGAGGGTCGGATCTTAAAGGGCAGCCCCATGTAGAGTTCATTGGAATAGCCCAAACAGGAAGTGACCATGAGCCCAAGGCCTCCTGGCCCAGAAAAGGGCAGAATCAGCATACCAGATAAATCCCCACCCCACTTTCATGCCATGACTGCAACCTGCTCGTTGAGCAGGAATCATTGAGTCTAGGAGGATCTGCAAATTGTGCACCAGCTCAAAACCATTGACCATGTTTTTTTTTAAAAATGCTAGATTCAGGATGATTAGGGGACTGGAGGCTAAAACATATGAAGAACGGTTAGAGGAACTGGGCCTGGCTACTCTAGGGAAGAGAAGGACCAGGGGAGACACGATATCAGTCTTCCAATATTTGAGGGGCTGCCACAGAGAGGAAGGGGTCAAGCTATTTTCTAAAGCATCCGAAGGCCGGACAAGGAATAATGGATGGAAACTGAACAAGGAGAGATTTAACCTGGAAATAAGGAGAAACTTTCTGACAGTGAGAACACTCAACCAATGGAACAGCTTGTCCTCGGAAGTTGTGGGAGCACCATCACTTGAGACCTTCATGAAGAGATTGGACTCCCATCTGTCAGAAATGGTGTAGGGTCCCTCACTGGGGTGGGGGGTTGGACTAGATGACCTGCAAGGTCCCTTCCCACTCTGATTATCTTGTCATCTGTATCTGGAATTCTTGTTTTAAAAAATATAAAAGGATGAATAGAAGAGACATTAATATAGATCAGGGGTCTTCAAACTTGACAGCTTTACGACTTGTGGACTTCAACTCCTAGTATTCCTCCTCCAGTCATGTTAGCTCAGGAATTCTGGGAGTTGAAGTCCACAAGTCTTAAACTTGCCAAGTTTGAAGACTCTTAATGTAGATGAAAGATGAAATCTAAAAAAGGCTGACAGCCACCCACACAACAGCACAGGCAGACATATAGTTATGCATTAGATGCCCTTCCTTCCTGGAACAGTATTGTTCCATGAAGACATTTTAAGCAACACTGTTAGGATTGGCCAGTCTTTTAGTGGCCATAATTAGTGTTTTCGAAGGACCACAGTGGGCAACAGGGTGAATAAGTAGAAAACCCTACCTTTTGTCGGGAAGAAAAGTAATAGGACTATAGGTAGTCCTTGAGCCCAAATTTCTGTTGCTAAGTGAAACAGTTGTTAAAGTGAGTTTTGTCTGCATTTTACAACCTTTCTTGTCACAGTTGTTTAGTGAATCATTGCAGCTGTTAAGTTAGTAACACTGTTGTTGAGTGAGTTGGGCTTCCCCATTGAGGTTGCTTCTCAGACGTACGCAAAAGGGGATTGTATGACCCCAGGACGCTGTGACCGTCATAAATACGAACCAGTTGCCAAGCATCTGAATTTTGATCATATGACTGTAGGGCAAGGGTCTTCAAACTTGGCAGCTTTAAGACTTGTGGATTTCAACTCCCAGAATTCCTAAGCTAACATGACTGGAAGAGGAATTCTGGGAGTTGAAGTCCACAAGTCTTAAAGCTGTCGAGTTTGAAGACTCCTGCTATAGGGATACTGCAAAAAGAGAGAATAATGGTTGTTAGTCACTTTTTTTAATGCCATTGTAACTTTGAATGGTCACTAAACAAATGGCTATGTGTTGAGAGGAACCTCCAACTAAAGTTGATGAGTTGGAGGATCAAATTAAGACTTGGTGGCCAAAGATGGTGAATCTCTGGGATGGAGGCCAGGTTGTTATGGATGGGGAAAGTGTCAAGTCCTTGCTGTCATAAGTTTTGACTCATCCACCCAGCACCTCTTCCTTTCCACTCCTCGTCCCACAAAGGCTTGCAATGAGTTCACAACCCACGTGATGAATTTGCTTCGAGAGCAAAGCCGCACACGCCCGGTGTCGCCTAAGGAGATTGAGCGCATGGTCAGCATCATCCATCGGAAGTTCAGCTCTATCCAGATGCAGCTGAAGCAGAGCACGTGTGAAGCGGTCATGATCCTGCGTTCCCGCTTCCTGGATGCCAGGTGGGTATTTTCTTTCAGAAGTGAAATATGGCCTCTTTATGACTTGTGGACTTCAACTCCTAGAATTCCTGAGCCTTATGACTTGTGGACTTCAGTTCCTATGGCCCTTTTATAACTCGTGGACTTCAGTTCCCAGAATTCCTGAGTTTTATGACTTACAGACTTCTATGGCCCTTTTATGCCTTGCAAACTTCAACTCCCAGAATTCCTGAGTTTTTTGACTTGTAGACTTCAACTCCTATGGCCCTTTTATGACTCGTGGACTTCAACTCCCAGAATTCCTGAGGTAGCCATGATGGCTCAGGAATTCTGGGAGTTGAAGTCCACGAGTCAAAAGAGCCATAGTTCCCCATCCCCATTTTATGGAAACAGGCTGTAAAATTGAAGTGGGCCTTGCCAGCCAAAACAAATGGTGGGATCACCAAAGTCTTACCTCTCCTCAAGAGTTTCATGCAGTATTCCTCAATTTCAGTCACTTCTAAGAAATACAAGCAGTTCCCAACTTATAATCATAATGGAGCCTGCCCACCATGGTCATAAGTTATGACGGTCACAAAAGCCAAGGTTTTGGTTCATTAACCAAACACCACAGTCATAAAGTGGACACTGTACATGTTGAGCAAGCACCAAGGTTCTTAAGCAAATAATGATTGGCCTTGTGTGGCATGGCTTTGCTGAAAACCAGAAATAAACACTGGGAAGTTTTTTAGCAAAACTATTGTAAAATGCAGGAACATGACCACAAGACACTGATGAAAAACCGCACCTGGTTGCCAGATACCTAGTTTGGACACATGACATGAAATACAGGATCTGGGCATGGCTAGTCTAGTGAAGAGAAGGACCAGGGGAGACATGATAGCAGTCTTCCAATGCATGAGGGGCTGCCTCAGAGAGGAAGGGGTCGAGCTATTTTCCAAAGCATCCGAAGGCCAGACAAGGAATAATGGATGGAAACTGAACAAGGAGAGATTCAACCTGGAAATAAGGAGAAATTTTCTCACAGAAATTTTCTGACAATCAACCAATGGAACATCTTGCCCTCAGAAGTTGTGGGAGCTTCATCAACGGAGGCTTTCAAGAAGAGATTGGACTGCCATTTGTCAGAAATGGTGTAGGGTCTCCCGCTTGGGCAGGGGGTTGGACTAGATAACCTACAAGGTCCCTTCCAACTCTGATTATCCGCTATCTGTTACATATCCTCAACCAATGTACCCCGGGATACTGTAACTGTCATAAATATGAGCCATGATCCAATCTGGGTCAGTCGCCAGGATCAGAGGTTTTTGTCTCCCGAGATTTTGGGCTTATTCTGGAGCCCATCCTCAGGGAAACTTCTCTCTAGCCTCCAGCACGAGTGACGTGATCACCTTTTGTGACCTTCTGACAAGCAAAGTCAATGGGGAAGCCTCTGGTTAGTGAGAAGTTATATATAAAAGCAAAATACCACTCATGCATCATCACAAAATCTCCAGAACTGTAAAGCTTACAAACTTGAAATTTGGCATGTATGTTCCTCATGGCTTCTAGGTGCTCACTAAGAAAGGATTTTTCAAAATAACCATCAGAGCATTAGTATTTCAAATATTATTATTATTAAAATGCTCTGATGCTAAGGAATTCTACTTCCCCTGCCTACCTGAAAAGAAATCTATTCCAAATGCAAAACACAAGCAGAGGAGAGGAGTTTCAGTTTCAGAGCACCAAGCTGCTTTAGTACAGAACAGTTGAGCTAAGCCACGCCCAGGCTCTTTGCTGGCTCCTTCCAGGGGTGGGGGTTAAGCCGGCATTACTATCCGGTTTGGTGATTACGTTTTGCATGTGCGCTGCGTGGCTGTAAAGAACCTTAGGCTGTGCCACCCGGACAGCTGAAAAAACTGCAGCAAGCATTTGAAAAGCCACTTTTTTTCTGCTTTTCAAGGTCAGCTGTTGCTGCGCAAAGCAGCTGGCTTGAAAAAACAGGAAATAAGGAACAGGTAAGAGCCGCAAGGTGGTTGGGTGGGCCAAACAGCCAGCAAACACAACCCGGTTTGTGTCTGTCTCTTCAAGAGCTACCCGTCTCTTAGAACCAGGCAGAACGCGTAGCATTCCCACCCCGTCTCCTCCTTGCTCACACAGAAATACTGTTTCAGTTTCCAAACAGCCTCAACTCTCACAACAGTGACTGGACACTAGCAGGTGAAACATGGATGCTGGTAGGCAGAGGCACAAATTTTTTCCCTTATTTTCCCTCCCCAAAACTAAGTCCCAGATCACATAGTTTTCGTAGCGAAGCACAGGTATAGAGCTAGTATACATTATACACAGGATGCTTACCATACTAATGCAATAAAACCTTGCAATTCAGTGGTATTGATTAAAAATGCAGAAAAGGAGATCACTAAATGGTTTACAATGTCTCGAGAGATTCTCAGTCATCCCGGTCATGGTTCTCCCAAGGTGCTTTTTTCCAAAGGAAGCACTGGACTTTCCTTTTTTAAAAAAAAAAAAAAAAAAGACATTTTGCTTCTCGTCCAATAAGTTTCTTCAGCTCTGACTGGATGGTGGGGAATGGAAAGATTTATAGTCCTTGCAGGCAGGTCATTTGCATTCTTTTAGCGAATCATTGAGGCCACCTGGAGGTTTATTTTGAAGACAGCAAAGTCTATATTATAGACAGAGAGGACTGCTGGTTTGAAAAAAGGAGTCAAAGGGGCCATCTATGCCAAAATTGAACAGCCCTCAACAGAGAGAGAGGGGTACCACATCATGT
Source organism: Laticauda laticaudata (assembly GCA_004320025.1). Lineage (NCBI taxonomy): Eukaryota > Metazoa > Chordata > Lepidosauria > Squamata > Elapidae > Laticauda > Laticauda laticaudata. The sequence continues at coordinate 2,872 of BHFT01055202.1, read as the reverse complement.
ATCTCCAATCTACAACACAGTCCTTTTAGCAGTTCCAAAAAGGCGACTTATCCATTTCCACTACGCAGGTGACCCGAAGGACACAAATAAACCTCCAGGTGGCCTCTGTGACTCTACAAAATGCAAATGACCAGCAGTCTGCAAGGAGTATAAATCTTTCCATTCTTTACCATCCTGTCAGAGATGAAGAAGCTTTTTGGATGAGAAGCGAAATGTATTCAAAGGAAAAACAGAAACTCCAGTTGGCTTTTAAAAAACACCTTTCAGTACGTACACACACACACACACATATATTCCCCGACTCTGGGAAATACAAATATATCATGGCTTCCTGTGGAACTGTGCATACTTCCTACTATTTAAAACTGCATCAAGAAAAATTGAAAGCCACAGAGTATTTGTATTATGTAAACTAGCAAACATTTGAATGTGTTACTTTGCAGTACTCTGCATTTAGCGTCTGTGATTGGAATCAGCAATTTGGTTGTTAAACAAATGGATCACTGGGTGAAACCACAACTGTTCTTTATGATCTTTAGCTTTCCTTTGCTTAATGGGCCCTCGAAGGTCATAAATGCAAGGATTGGTCATAAAGATTTTCATCCCCGTCGTAAACTGCAAATGGTTGCTGTACGAGGTAGTGAGGAGAGAGGATGGATCTGGAGATAGTGGCGATATAGTGGCGATATAGCAATAGCACTTGGACTTACATACTGCTTTATAGTGCTTTATAGCCCTCTCTAAGCGGTTTATAGAGTCAGCATATTGCCCCCGACAATTTGGGTCCTCATTTTATCCCACCTCAGAAGGATGGACAGCTGAGTCAACCTTGAGCCTGGTGGGATTTGAACTGCCAAATTGTAGGCAGCTGGCTGCAGAAGTAGCTTGCAGTATTGCACTCTTAACCACTGCGCCACAGAGGCTAATATGTTGTTGGACATTTCATTTGGAGAGTTGGGGGCTCAATATACACAGCCTGCATGTTTTCAAGAAAACTTGGAGAATCACTGGAGTCTTACCTTGAAAGAAAAGTGTCAGAACTGCATTTCTCAAGAGCATCTCCACATATTTTAGCACTCCTGTGGAATTTATAGGTCAACTCCAATTCTTTTTCTGAAAGGTGGGATTTTTAAGTAATTTTGCATGGCGAATGAAGGCGAATATATGCACGTCCCAGGATAATGTTGCAGGATGCAGTCTTTAGCGGGTATTGATACCCTAAATGGCAATCATCTTGTTCTCATTGTTAATCTCCTCCCACCCCACTCTTTCTCCCACACAACGGACAGGCGGAAGCGACGCAATTTCAGCAAGCAAGCCACCGAGGTCCTGAACGAATATTTCTACTCGCACCTGAGCAACCCGTATCCCAGCGAGGAGGCCAAGGAGGAGCTTGCCAAGAAGTGCGGCATCACCGTCTCGCAGGTACCAGGACCTATGCGGGGGGCAGGTCTGAAGCTGAATCGAGCAGGCTACGAGACTGTCTGCAAGAGACGGTAGGGTCACTTCGGGAAAGAAGGTCAGCCGGGGGAAAAGGGTCCAGGCTTGGCTGACCTATCGATCCATAATTCCCTTCCTTCCTCACCCATCTTTCCCCCCCTCACCCCACCCCCCTTGTTCCCCTCCCACTTCCTGCTCCTCCATGTTGACCTCTGCCCTCTCCCTCCCCTCCCTCCTTCCAGGTCTCAAACTGGTTCGGGAACAAGCGCATCCGTTATAAGAAGAACATCGGCAAGTTCCAAGAGGAAGCCAATATTTACGCCGTGAAAACGGCGGTCAGCGCCGCACAGAGTGGGGGCGACTCTCCCAACACCCCCTCCTCCGCGGGTAACTCCCCTCCTCCCCAAAACTCCGCTACACCCCATGTTGGTGCAGGAGTCCTTGCTGGGATTGGAGAAGCATGGAACTGCCCCCACATCCCACTCCAACCAACGGTGGAGCTCCTGAGGAGAACCTCCATCCCCAGCTCTTCCGCCCCCTTCCAAACAAGCGGTCATCCTTACTGAGTGCAGACCTAGATGCTTACTTCTTTCTTTCTTTCCTTCCTTCCTTTCTTCCTTCTCCCCAGCCCCCTCCCCCAGGCCAATGTCATGGTCTGTGGGAATGAAGAGCCCCAGACTAGACCCCTGTCAGATAAGACCACAGCTGGAATGTGGGCATTCCCTGGTTTCTTGGATGGTAAAAGTGAAGGGGGAGAGGAGATATGCCTTCAGATTTGCAAGATTTATTTACTTATTGATTTATTTTTCCAAATTTTTTGGCCGCCCAACTTACCACAGAGTAAGGTGGGGATCCTGTTATAGTAACGGGGGGTTCTGTTACTATAACCTTACGCAAAAGATAGAGCTTAGTATTCCCAGGTGCGCTTGGGGCTCTTGGCATGCACCTCCACTCAACGTAACTTCTCAGCAGCCTTAATCTTTTCTTTCCTCGAAAGAGCGGCGTCTTTCCACCGGTTCACTCTGTTGCTCTTTTTTTTTTTCTCCCCTCTTCCCTTCAATTTTCTTGCAGNTTTTTTTTTTTCTCCCCTCTTCCCTTCAATTTTCTTGCAGGCTCCGGGGGCTCCTTCAATCTTTCCAGCTCGGGGGATATGTTCATGGGCCTTCAAGGGCTAAATGGAGACTCCTATTCTACATCACAGGTTAGTTCCGTCCCATCCCATCCCCCCTGCTCCCTCCTCCCAGCTTGGGAGAACAAAGCTGAATACCATATATAGAGATAGAGATAAAGATAGGTATAGAGATAGAGATATAAATGTATATATATGTTTTCTGAGGTTTTTGCGGGTATTTGTATGTGGATCTTTGGTTGTTTGGGTTTTCTCCCGCGTAGAATTGGAAGTATCTAGGCAACGTTTCGATGAAGTCTCATT